>SNQJ01S0088639.1:10953-33152 GCA_010110895.2 Picea sitchensis
AAAATGATTCGATGGCAACCTTCAACTTTTGATAGTATGCATGAAACACTGCATTGGATTGCCACTGTTTCGTCATGTCGTTGGTGTACCACAGGGTGGAAAACCGAGCAGCCATCAACTCCGAGGGTTTGATCTATGGGAAGGTGGCTCTTTCAGGAATTTTCCAAGCAACAAATGCGATCAAAATGATCATCCAATTGTAATGGAATTCATATCCCAAATCTCGGGCTTCGTGGACATCCTTCTCTAGCTCATTGACGAGGTAGTTCACCTAGTTCATTTGCATGCCCTCCACACATTTTCCTGCGAGGTCCACCACGAACCCGGTGACCTGTTTGGGGTAGTTCTTCCTCACGAGCTTGCCAGTTAGGAGTTGGAAAGCAAGGTGCACTGCGCTATCCTGTATAGAGGCTACCTTGTAACCTCACTTTCCTTTTTCGACTTCTCTATATGCTTCCTTGATGCGTTGAGCTAGGGAACAGTCTGAGGCCTTCCCTGGATAAAACTGCTGAGGGTCAGGACCCTTCACACTTAAACCAGTGATTCAATGGATCAGTGCCAGATCCATAGTAATCCTTCTTTTGAGCCACAAGTATCCACCATGATAGCACGACATGAGGAGTTTAACGCAAGCGTTAACCTCCTAGTGGCAGCCAAAATGAGGGACATTCATCACATTCAACACGGTGGACTGCGCCAACTCCTTAATCCATGGCTATGAGACGAGGAAAGGCTTCTTTCCAATTGTCATCGTGAGATAGCGGTGGGGCACCAACATCGCGTAGTTCTTCCTGTCTCCTAAATTGAAGTCGTTGTTCTTTAATAGCGAGATCTGTCCTAACTGACTCTCGACTATGCGTATTCCTTTCGGAATGTACACAGTGAAAATGACATACTCAAAGTCTCGAGGTATGTTGTCGCAGTTAACAACGTCAACCAAATGTGGGATATACTCAGGTAGGATCGACGAGATATTCTTCACATTAGCCAGATCACAACGGTGCTTACTTCGTTATTCAGTTCCGGGGTTGACACGGCCAGAATGATGTCTAGTCAAAGGGAAAGCCTGCAGTCCCCTAATCGATGATGCTTGGACACCTTCGGATATCGTTCTGTCAGCCATTAGCTTCTTGAGGACTTCCTCGACAGACTTCTCCAATTCACTAGGTTCGCCCGACATTCTAGTTTTTAACAAACAAGCGGGGTAGGTAAGCAGACAGGCAGGGTAGACAAACGGACAGGTGAGGTCTAGTTTCAGATAACACAACTCGACACTTAGACAATTCTCCATTTATCTCAGTCAATCACGAGTAGAAATAAAGTGGTTCTGGTGCAGCGACTGACGAGTTAAATAAGCGAGGTATCGTAACGGATCTTCCAACAGCCAGGAAATGCTTCCATCAATGTAAATTTGTCCAATATGGCACAGTCTCAATGTCTAAAAGAGGTCCATCATCCCATAAATGTGTTTTCTAACCATTTTGAAGCATCATTCTAACGGTCAGGGTGCTTCCAACATTCATCTAGCTTCACCAGGGCGAAGTCCCATTCTGCGCGGACATGCTATTCCAGCAAGGTTAAAATCCTGCGAACCTGCCTCCTGCGAGGTTCTAGTCTGCGAAGTCTTCATCTCGTCTATGTAGCTTCTTGTAGCTTTTCCAACTTAGCCTTATTTTTATTGAGCTTCCTTGCCTTCTTCCCTGTGATATGAGTCTCTCTAACTGTTTCTGGAATCCTCTTTCCATTTTTATTCTTATCTTTCCCTAGCATATTGGCTTCACACTGTTGAGGTGCCCTTAAAGGGTCTGAAGTTAATATCTCTTTTCTTGACACTTCCTGAGTGGGCATACTTCTTTCTTGAATAGATAGGTTCCTCAAGCCTTCTTGCATTCTTTCAACCTTGATAGCTGATTCTCTTGCCTTCTGTCCCTCCTGCATTGTTACTTTGTTCTGTTGCTTCGACTTACCCTCTCATTCTTCTATTAGTCAGTCTATTTTCCTAGCTATGAAATCCCTTAGTTCTTGATTTTTATTTTTTGTGGCTTCTTCCTCTGCTTTCCTTCTGATCTGATCCTTCTCAATCCAAGTCTTACCTAACAATAGTGGGAAAGGGGCACTGTCCCCAGTAAACTTAATGACTTCAAATTCTTCTTCAGTCGATGTTCCCTGAACAATAATAGGTACATTAGTAACTCTTCCACATAGGGTTATCATCTTACCCTTAAACAAGCCTATCCTTCCCAACGAAGGTACCATAGTAGGCTTGCCCAAAATTTTCCAAGTTTCTTCTGTCATAATATTCACTTATGTTTCTTCATCCAAGACACAGTCTATGTCGAAGTCTTGTATTCTTGCACTTATGCATTGTTTTACTTTCAGGATCTCTGGTAAATTTACATCTTTGTGAACATCCATCATTTATTTCCACTGTAATAACGTAGTCTGAACTTTCTTTGATTATTTCTCTTTATGACTCTCTAACATGCCCTTAGTCTCTTGACTTTGTTTGTAGTTTTCTTGTCTAATGTTCATTCGTTCAACTTTAGCAATCATCCTTGGACAATCCTCAACCTCATGACCAACAATCTTACAACAATGACAAATAGGACCTGTTCCAGGGCATTCCTTAGCAAGATGTCCYGRTCTTCTGCAGTTATAACACAAAGTTAATCCTCTTTTTCTTTTAAATGTTCCCCAACCTCTTCTGTACTGCGCATTTCCCCTAGGATCGTAGTGTTGGACCTGCAATCTGCAAAACTTCTTTCTAGGTTCCTGCATCCATTTATTAGTCCAAAAACTCTTTGTCTGCATAGGAATAACATATCTTTCTTCATTTCCATTAAATTTACTCAAATCAACTCTTTCTTTTAACTGTGCCCTAACCTTCAGACTAGGACATAATCTATTAAACATACTTAAATTCATGCTTTCGAAACAAAAAATTTCACTTATCTTACTCTTACCAAAGCACAAATCTTTTACTTCTTTTACGATCTTACCTCTTTTCTTCAGATCAACTTACTTTCCTGGCACAAAGCTTTGCTAGTCAAGTAGAGTACTGCGGACTTCAGCAACAGATCTACACTCGGGGCTTCTCTTTTTCTTTACTTCAGTTCCCATCAATCATAGTTTCAGGACCCGACAATGGAACCATTTGCTGGCACAGAGGCAGACCTAGGGTTCAACACTTAACAATGCACCAACAAAACCCCGACTACTGACCCTTTCGGCAACACCTGCGAAGCAGGCGAAGTCTCACCCAAGGTAGAAGCAGGGGGGGTTACAGGACCCAGGTGTCTGTAACCAGGTTGGGACACATATCTATGATAATAACACTTCACAGAGTATTTTGTTAACGCTTAGGAAGTGACATACATTAGTTCATTAACCTTATTAACATCACAAAACATACCCAAGCATAGCTCTAGCGTATTAACAACCAAGATTATGCACCTTAAACACTTAGCACTATGAATCAAATCTATCATTTTAACATAAGCATAACATTAAAGAAGCATATACATATCCATTACACATCTAATCTAAGCACTAAGCAAAACATAACAAAGATAATTATTGCACAAAGCAAACCATAAGACACCAGATGTACGTGGTTAAACCAAGTGAGGGGCTACGTCCACCAACCACTTCGCCTCTTTATTATTCACTCAAATATTACATTCATTCACTCCTGTGCACTAAGCCACAGAGTCGAGCTACGCACCAGACAAGATATATGCGCATTGAGCATCGGATCCTCCTTCCAAAACTAGGTCAAGGCACCGAGCTAACTCTCTATCAAGCACAAAGCCTTCATGCACATACATTCTTTTGCACAAACCAACTCAAACTACTTGCACTTAGCTCCAAGACTACTACTTCTACAATATATTCTTCTTTATTTATACTTTTACAAATCCTTACAATAAGCCCTAAACATGGGAAAACCCCATGGGTCAACATACCATAACCCATTACAAAAACCTTAAAGAACCCCTTACTGGGTCTACATAGCCCGCAAAATAAGTGAGATCCGCGATCTCAGCTTTGCCTAGGCGCTCCTTCCTCGACCAATGTGTCGCAGTCCAAAAGTGGGACAACTCTAACCAAGGTTTCCTCAAAACTTGGTCGAGGGCCAACAATCCACCCGGGAAACACTCCTTTACTTAGGGAATGATTCACCCAATAGGTCACTCTGTCAACCCTCCCATACCCAAACTTGGCAAGTTGCATGGGGTCTTTGAGCACTTATTTAATTTGATGAGGTGGTTTTTGATGTACATGCTTAGGTGACTCTTTTATTGATTTGAGTTACTTATCATGATACATTTGACTTGAGATCCTTGGAGGGAGTATTCATTGTCTTTGTAGGACCTTGCTTGGTGGGAAATTTTGGGAGGACAAGCTTAGCTTGGGCATTCGTGGGGCATGAAGCCCATAGGGTGTATATCTTGGCCCGCACACCGGATGATGATGAATACCTTTGGAGGCTTGAAATACACCATGGGGGATCTCACCTAGCCCCTACACACCCAACGTTTTGCCTTTGGAGGTCAAAACGTCACTTAGAGAGGCTTGACGTCACCCTAGGGCTAAGGTTTTGGTGGTGGTGGTGTTGGCTTGACACTTTGCACCTTTTAGATGAAGAGAAGCTTTGGCTTGATGAGAGAAACCCTAGCGCATGAGAGGGGGACCTTTGGAGGCCCAACATTTCACCTCCAAGCTCAAACGACTTGCTAGAAGTGCCAAAACATCACCCTAGAGAGGGTTGACATCATCTTTAGGGTTTCTTATGTGCAAATTTTAAGTTAAATTTGAATTTAATATTGTAAAGGGGCAAAATAAAGGGAAATGTCTCCCTTATTTTGTGATTTACCCTAACTTAAGTGGACAAACACTTTTTGGAGAATTTGTATAAATAAGGATCATTTCTATTTCATTTTCATCATAGCTCTCCCATTTGGAGAAGGATCCTTCGCTGAAATTGGTGCTCCTCTTGGGAAATTTTACATCTCTCTCTTTTACTTGCTCATGTAATGGTTTGTATTTTCTATTGGATGGAGAAGTGATCCACTATCTCTCTTGGAGGCTAATTCTTTCATTGTGGTAGAATTTTCTTGGTTAAAAAGGATTTTATCTTGTTGATGCTTGGACTAGGTAAGGAATCTATGCTTTTTTTTTGCGTATTTCTTAGTTGCAAGGTCAATTTACTAAGCTCTTGGGGAGTATAATGGAATACAACCCCACTAAGCCTATCATAATTGTCTCGAATAATCTATGGTACAAATGGTTACTAGGAGAAGTAAAAGGGCTTACACCCTCCTAGTTTTATCCTTGCTAGTCTTGCTTGCCTTAAGAAGTAAAAGGGATTACACCCCTAAGGAAGTAGAATAATTAGCTTATTCATTAAAAGACTCCATAACCCAATAGTTCTAGACACTAATATCTTGCATTGGAGAAATAAAATTATTGCATTGGTATATGTGAACTTACGAGATATCGAAATTGTCTTAGTTGGAATCTTTTCTATGTGTTTTAGGCTTGCTAAGGCCAATAGGGCGTCTTGATTGGATAAGGATATCTTATTGATGTTATAATATTAAATATACATCCATTAGTGGTGTAGTAAATTCCTCTCAAACGTTTACTTTTGCTCTCTTTTCAGCCATCATAATTTGCTAGAAAGCTATCATAATAATCTATTTGTTGTTTAACATCCTTTGGGTGGTTTACTTGTAAATTTGGTGGTTGGAATTTTCTGTTGTAGAAATATTTTGCCACAACCATAAGGCTTTTATAGTATCTTTGCAATAACATATTTGAACATCCTTATATTGTTTCTAAAGTCCAGCTCTATCTCACTCGAGTTATACTAGTCATTGCTAGCTTATCTCTTGCATCTTTAACTAGACTTTTAGTGACTTATCTAGAAACTTTGATTATTATTTACTTTATGAATTATATCATTGTTTACTACTTCTATATAGGACAACAATATTCACTTTCTTGTCCATTGGATATCTTGGCTTGTATACTTGTCTTTTCTTGTGTTTTGGGTAGGTACAACAATCTTCTGCAGGTACACTACTTCTTGGAAACCTTCCCTCATCAACAAAACTTCATCCCAAGCCTTCCATATCTCCACAACTTGACTGATAGGGGCTTCATCTTACATAAACTCACTTTCCATATCATTTCCCCTAGGTTCACCCAAGATTCCCCCCTTGTGTTGGATTTTTCCTTCACTAAAGCGAGGGGAGGGTTTAACTAAGGTGATAGTGGGTATACTCTCCCATAGTTGTCTCCATCTCATGGATTGGGTTGGAATTTTCCCAACCTACAGTTTGTGTGATAACGTTTTGGCGTCATTTCCAGGGAGGATTTTGAATCCTCTTTTGTGCCCTAACAACACTTTGTCAAGCTTCCATCCAAAATCCCTTACCCCTAGCTTGTCTGGTGACTCCACTTGAAGGACAGTCCCCTTCCACCCTTGATGAGCTCTTCTTGAAGTTCATCTAGCAACTCCACCATCCCATAATCCACCTTCCCTTAAGACTTTTCCCCCAGGGATATTCAAACCTTCTAAGGTTTATCAAAGAAGGCCTCCTCTCAAATCTCCCGTTGTCAAAACTTTATTCCAAGGTAACCTTCCCCTTGCTCCAATGGCTCACCCTTGGGAAAAAGACCTCTACAAACCCTTAAACATGGTCAATATTCCCATATAACCCAATACCATGCCAAAAGAGTCTCACAAATGGTTACCAAAGTTCTCAGGAAATAATGTGATCACAATCGACGATCATCTCTATGCCATCGGCTGAGACATGGAGAACGCAGAAATAGAACATGAAGACGTAGAAATGAGGCTACTAGCTTCATCACTGACTGAAGATGCCCAAAGATGGTTTAGGGGCCTTCCTGATAACCATGTAGCATCTTATGAATATTTATCTAAGTTGTTCAAGAACAGATAGAGAAAAAAGGACAGTGGGATGCTTATAGCTTAGTTCAATCAGATAAAGAAAAGGAGAGAATGAGACAGTAAGTAAATTTGACAACAGGTTTGATAGATTGTACAACCAAAACCCGAAGGATTTGTGTTCGCCAGAAGCTTGTGTTCTTCTCCTTTATATGAATTATTTTGATGAGAAATTGTGTTTCATCTTAAAGGATAAGAAGCCCACGGTTATGAAATGAGAAACACTTCCATGCTAAACCTAGCCGAAGAGAGGAAGAAATATTTAAACAAGAAAGTAAATGACAAGAAAACACACAGTACATAGAGATTTTACCCTGGAAACCCAAACCGGGAAAACCAACATTCCTTGATTTTTCTGCTCTCTTGTTGTCTTATTCATTCAGAAAAAAAGATTACATGTCTAACCTTGGTCCACACCTAAGACACAATCGACATCATACCCTCTTTCTTTCACAAGAACAACCTTGTATCCAATTCAACTTACATCTACATGACCAACAACCTCTATAATTTCATCTAAAGAATACCTTTTACAACATTACAACAATCCTTCTTTATAGGCTTTACAGTAGGAAATACCCTAAATAAAAGGTGCCCAAAAAATGGTTACAGATCCATTCATATCATTGGCTACAAATCCTATGAATCTTGTGATTCTGTTATAGTCGACTACCGAGTCGGATTACCATTCGACTACCAGTTAGCCTTCATTCACTCTTTAGTCGGTTTCCACACATCTTCATGTTCACCTCTTGTCGATTGAGCTCTTAGAATTGATGTCAATGTCTTTACCACATTGAACCAACTTGACCTTCGACTTCGACTTTTACCCAGTTAAACCACCTCGACCTTTGACTTGTTGTCGATCCACCTCGACTTCGACTATCAGTCGATCCACCTCGACTGGACTTTCACTGCAAAGAATATAACAACCCAACATTCTCCCACTTGTTGTTTTCTATGTTGAAACCAGGAGACCTTTGAACTCTCATTCACAAACCCAGGGTAGCAATGTCCTATGCACCAAGAGAACTTCATAGCACTCACAGAATTGGTCAAAGAGTCTAATATGTTTTCCAACATGTCTGCTTTCTGCAACAACACCTTGTTATTTTCCACCATGTCTCTCACGAAATGGTATTTTACATCAACATGCTTAGTCTTAGAATGATAAGCTAGGTTATTTGCCAGAAATATTACGCTTTGACTGTTGCAACTTATCTTCATAGCTCTATGCTCAAACCTGATTCCTGAACACAGCCTTCGCAGTCACGAACCGCGACCTTCGCTTGTAGTCATATTGTTTCTTTGCTTCCATGAGTGGCTCCATGTGTATTCAACTTATGTTGTTGACATGACTACGACCTCATGTAACCTCATCTAGTTGATTGCTCCACTAAACATTTTGAACACATATCCATTGGTCATCCTTCGTTGATCCATATCTCTATCGGTCGACATCGACAAATCCATGTACATTTAATTCACTATAACCTCGGGTTTTCCTTGACCAGCATATAGCATAATCTTTTGTGACACTAAATGCGAATACTCTCTTGACAATTGTCTGGTTCTCCTTTCCAGGTGTGACATGTATCTCTCGGCTGCTCCCACTTTGTATGGGAAATGTAAATTAGGTATACTATATCATACATTAGACTAATAACACTTGCATAGGGAACATGCCATGTCCTCTATTGCGTCTTGTGTCCTTGGAAAATGTTCAACAATTATCTTTGCTCTCACATGAATTAACATCTTCACAGGGTTGCAATCTTGCATGTTATTTCAATATTGTTTCAATATACTTCATCTGGTTCAACCATAACTTTCTAGCTGCTCGATTTCTCTTAATCTCTATTCCCATAATGAAGTTCACTGCACTGACATCCTTCATGTCAAACGGGATAACTGCTTCTTCGCCTTCTTTATTGCGTTCATGTTATTTCCAATCAATAACATGTCGTCGACATATATAATACTACATATATGAAACACCCACGTTCTTATTTGGAATATATGCAGTGATCAACACCTTCACAAATCACAAACTAGGATGTATGTGTCGAACTTTTGGTATAACATGTATCTACTCAGCACTCCCACTGTATGGGAAATGTCTGGTCGAGTGCATACTATATCATACATTAGACTACCAACAACACTTGCATAGGGAACATGCGCCATGTCCTCTATTGCGTCTTGTGTCCTTGGAAAATGTTCAACAATTATCTTTGCTCTCACATGAATTAACATCTTCACAGGGTTGCAATCTTGCATGTTGAAATTTTTCAATATTGTTTCAATATACTTCATCTGGTTCAACCATAACTTTCTAGCTGCTCGATTTCTCTTAATCTCTATTCCCATAATGAAGTTCACTGCACTGACATCCTTCATGTCAAACTTGGAG
Source organism: Picea sitchensis (assembly GCA_010110895.2). Lineage (NCBI taxonomy): Eukaryota > Viridiplantae > Streptophyta > Pinopsida > Pinales > Pinaceae > Picea > Picea sitchensis. Next base: position 20,346 of record SNQJ01S0088639.1, read on the forward strand.
GATAACTGCTTCCTCACCTTCTTTATTGCGTTCATGTTATTTCCAATCAATAACATGTCGTCGACATACAATGCTACATATATGAAACACCCACGTTCTTATTTGGAATATATGCAGTGATCAACTTTGCTTCTCACAAATCCCAAACTAAGGATGTATGTATCGAACTTTTGGTACCACATCATTGGTGATTGCTTTAGACCAGAAAGGATCTTTTCAGTTTGCACAACAATTCTTTCTTTCCCTTTACTACAAATCCTTCAGGTTGTTTCATGTAGATTTCCTCTTCCAGGTCCCTGGGTAGAAACATTGAATTCACATCCATCTGTTCTATTTCCAGATCAAATGTTGTAACTGAAGACATTAATACTCTAATGGAAGTTAATTTTGCAACAGGGAAAAAATCTCACCGAAGTCGACTCCTTCAACTTGGGAATATCCTTTCGCTACTAGTTGAGCTTTGAATTTCTCGACTTGACCTGTTGCATTCATCTTATTCTTGAATACCCATTTTCTATCGACAATATTTCTTCCACTAGGTAATTTGACTAAGTCCCATGTCTCATTCTTTTGCAAGAATTCCATCTCTTCGACCATGGAATCCTTCTAGAGTTTTCCCTCTGCTCATTCGACCGCCTCCCCGGTCAACTTGGGCTCATCGTCGGTGGAAGTTAACATGAATGCATAACATAAGTGAGGTAGACTATACCTTTCGACTGGTTTTCTTACTCTTTCTAACCTCCTTACAACCGAGGTAGGTTGTTCCACCTCTTCTTCTGATTCAACCGACTCGTTTGAATCTTCTTCTTCGCTCCTTAGTTCAAATTGCACCTTCTCTGGATTATTCTTAGTATGAACAATTTCTTCAGGCTCGGAATTACTTCCGAATTCTCTGAAGACCACATCTCAATTGTACACTGTTTTCCTTGATACAAGATCCCATAGCTTATATCCAATGAAAATACATTTGGTTGCCTTATTGTCCAGCTTGCTCCTCTTTTCCTTGGGAACATGCACAAATGCATCACAACCAAATACTTTGAGATGTGAAACCGAAGGCTTCTTACCCAACCATACCTCATGTGGATTCGTGTCGACTAGCGTCGAAGAAGGAGACATATTCAATAGATATTTTACAGTCTCGACTACCTCCGCCTAGAATTCTTGTGTGAACCCAACACCACTGAGCATGCTCCTTGCCTTGCCAATTAATGTTCTCTTCATTGTCTTAGAAACTCCATTTTGCTATGGAGTATATGGTGTGGTAGTTTGACATGATATGCCACATTGCTTGCAGAACTGATCAAATTATTTTCCACAGTATTCACCACTGTTGTCAGTTCTCAACACCTTAATCTTCTTAACTATCTGGTTTTCTACAAGAGATTTGAACTCTTTGAATTCTTGAAAACCTCTGATTTCTTCCTCAGGAAATATATCCATGTCTTCTTGGAAAAATCATCTATGAAGGAGACATAATACGGGGATCCACCAAGTGAAGGAACTGAAATAGGGCCAAACACATCACTATGAACCAATTCTAGAACCCCATTTTCCCTTGTCGCTCTAGATGGGAACCTCACCTGACTTTGTTTTCCATATATACAATGTTCACAAAAGTCGACTTCTAAATTACATGCAGGAAAGTCTTCGACCATACCTTTATTATGCATAACTCAAATTCATTTTTCTCCTATGTGTCCCATCCTCTCGTGCCATCGCATGGTCAGGTCGAATTTATGATGACTTATCGAGTCGGTTTGAATCGACTCATCCCGAGTCAAGTCGAGTCGAGTCGAATTTGAGTCGACTTCAAGAACAACAATGTTGTTCCATTCAATCGAGTTGACACTCTTTAGTAACTTGTATAGGGTTCCAATACAAACTCCTTTCATTAAGACCATCACACCTATGACCATCTTATACGAATGCTTCTGAAATAGAGTGTGAACCCTTGCATCACTCATCTTGTTGACAGATATCATGTTTCTTTCCAAACTCAGAATGTGTAGCATGACTAAGGGTTCTACTCCTTCCATCCTGCAGTATCAGTCGAACTCTTCCTCGTCTAACAATTTTGGTTGTCGACTCTTCCCCCAAGAACATGTCTCCTCGTTCATATTGTCCATATTCGTAGAACCTTTCTCTATGTGGTGTCATACGATAGGATGCTCCTGAGTCGATCAACCAAGCATATTGATCTGACTGTATACTAGTCAATGCCAGGTATACATCGCCTCCCTTATCTGGAGTCGTATTTCTCTCAGTTGACTGTTTCTCATCGGATCTTGTACTGACTTCCATTTCCTTCGACTTGCAGTCCCTTTTGTAATGCCCTGATTTACCTCATTTCCAACATCTTCCTATCGACTGAACAGGGGATTTAGATCTACCCTTCGACTTAGACTTTCTACTAGAGAATTTTCCTTTATCTATGTCAATCGATCGACCTCTCACCACTAAAGCATATTTGGTTGATCCTTCCATGTTCTTCCTTCTCATTTCTTCTCACAGTAGAGATGCAACCACATCTTCTAGCGCTAATGTGGTTGTATTACTACCTATAGTTGTGACTAAGCTATCCCAGGAGTCTGGAAAATAAAATAATACGCTAATACATTTCTCCTCCTCATTGATCTTAATATCTACATAAGATAACTAGCTTATAATAGTATTAAACATATTTAAATGCTCAGTCACCAAACTGCCCTCACTCATCCTTAGAAGATACAGTTTCTTTCTGAGAACTAGCTTATTTACCAAGGATTTCGACTAGTATAAGCTCCCCAACTTGTCCCATATTTTCTTGACCGAATCTTCACCTGAGACATTCAGCAACATCGAATTTACAAGACAAAGTCGAATGATACTCCTTGCTCTTCTCTCAATTTTCTCCCATTCTTTCGTCGAAATACCTGTTGGCATGGTGCCTGGACAAACAATTGTCCATTGTTCTCGATCTACAAGGAGATCTTCAATTTTAATCTTCCAAAGCTCAAAATTTTGGTCATTGAATTTTTCAATCTCTATTCTCGAGTTGCTTGTCATTCTTTAACACAATCTTTTAAAGACTTTAGACTTACGACTCTTACTGAACCTAGGGTTTAGCTTAGATCCAAGGTTTTTAAACCAATCTATGATACCTCATGTTAGGAAATGAGGAATAATTCCACGCTAAACCTAGTAGAAGAGAGGAAGAAATATTTACTCACGAAAGTAAATGACAAGAAAACACACAGTACAAAGAGATTTTACCCTGGAAACCCAAACCAGAAAAACCAACATTCCTTGAACGTTTTGCTCTCTTGTTGTCTTATTCATTTAGAATAAAAGGTTACATGTCCAACCTTGGTCCACACCTAAGACACAATCGACATCATACCCTCTTTCTTGCATAGGAACAAACCTGTAGCCAATTTGGCTTACATCTACATGACCAACATCATCTATGATTTCATCTAAAGATTAGCTTTTACAGCATTACAACACGCCTTCTTTATAGGATTTACGGTAGGAAAAAACCTAAAGAAAAGGCGCCCAAAAAATGGTTACAGATCCATGCAAATCATTCAGTACAAATCCCATGAATCTCGAGATTTTGTTACAGTTGACTATTAGTCGGCCTTCATTTGGTCTTCAGTCAGTTGTCACACGCCCGCCTGTCGACCTCTTGTCGGTTGACCTCTTAGAATTGTTGTTGATGTATTTACCACGTCGAAGCAACTCGACCTTCGACTTTTACCCGATCGAACCACCTCGATCTTTGACTTTGACTTTTACCTAGTTGAACCACCTCGACCTTCGACTTCCTGTCGATCCACCTCGACTTCAACTGTTAGTCGATCCATCTCAACTGGAATTTCACTCCAAAGAATATAACAACCCAACACCCACCAATTTGGCACAAGCCAAAGAGTATAGCACAGAGATTGAAGAGAATCTTCTTGACTCAATATTTGACCCTTTTCAGTATCCTCGTGCCAAGACAAAAGCAAAGACCAAAGATTCCAATAGCAGTACACCGGATCCAAATGCTCTCTTGACTCAGAAGATAGACCAAATGAGTACTCAGTTTTTCCAAGCTCAGAATCAGATCATGGGTCAACGGACCACTTTGGAAAGAAATCAGTCTACCCTTAGACTTCAGTTTACTAGACAATAGAGGGATGCCACAAGTTGGAGGTCGAATCCTCAACAAGAGGCAAAATCTCTTGACACATAAAACCCGGTTGGAATGGTCAACACAAAATAAACACCATGGTGTTCTCCATGCCAAGAACCTCATCAGGAGGATGAGTGTCCCTGATGTGATGAAGACTCCTCTGATTGTATAAACTTCATAAACATGATTTGTAACTTCCGAGAAGAATTTATTACTTAGGAATAAATTGATGAAGTCAAAAAAAGATGAGCTAGAGAAGGACGAATCTGAGTGTTAAATCAGTTAACATAGGATTAGAGAAAGGAACTGATAAAAAGGGAAGTTTTGACGTACGCAAGAAGAAACAAGGATTCAGTTCCTCCACTACAACCTTCCACTCTACTTCAACCAGAGGTGGAAGTTCCTCTTCCATCAGCAAAGAAGGTGGTCCCACCACCTCCACCCCCAGTCTGTGAATTGCTCCCAAAACCCACTTCAACAGAAGAGGAGATTCAATTGAATATAGATGTATCGACCATGTTTGGGAGGTTAAATATGACAGTCCCTGTGATGGAGATGTGCAAGATCCCATCTATGAGGAAGGGATTCTTGAACTTATTGAAAGTACTAGTTGAAAAGGAGGACCCTCCAATAATATTGAATACCATGTATCTTGATCGATAGAAGGATAACAACCCTCCTTTCTATCTCTCTTTGGGGATGAACGGTCTGTGTTTGAAAAATTATATGTTGGACTCCAGAGCCTCAACAAATGTGATGTCCTTGAAAGTGATGGAACGAATCGGTTTGAAGACGACTCAACCTTATGGAAATGTCTATGGTATTGATTCCAAGAAGGTCAAAGTTTACGGGCTTTGTGAAGATATTGAAGCTTACATGATCGATTTTCCTCATATCAATCTCATTATGAACATTGTGGTGATTGATGTTCCAGATTCTTGGTGAATGCTTCTATCAAGAATATGGTCCACCTCTCTTGGGGGATTCCTCAGTATGGATCTCACCCATGCGCATATTCCCATGGGGGATGGAACTTTTTAGATTCTATATAGTCGAGAGAGGGATGAGAAGCATGTGATGGATCCCAAAAGTCCTAATTACACTAGTGAGTGTGACTTTGATATACCTCGCCAGATCATCGAGTATGATCCATGGGACCTTCCTTTTTCACAATAAGATTGCATAGATACACTACTTCCAAGGATGAATGATTACAAGGAGAAGCTTGCGAAGTTCCAAGGGAAAGAACGAAGGTCCATCCAAATACTAAAGAAAGAAGACAAAGGGAACAAAGAACATGATAAAGCTATTAAATATGTTGTCAACACATAACCTCCTTCATACCCTTCCATCAAAAATATACCTTACATCAACTACAATGAAGGAAGTCTTGTGTTCATGTGGGATAAGAAGAAGGGCAAGCCTAAATATGATCAGAAGGATGACAATACTTGGCTTGGCCCTTACATCATCAATAAGAAGTCCGAGAAAGAGAAATACTATTTGACAGCCTTGGACGGGAGAAAGATGCCATTACCAATGGATGGGTCTCTTCTCTGACCCTACATTCAAGGAACTTGAATTCTTCGGGGCCGAGGCCCCAAGTTAATAGGTAGGTCATCTTGCTTTCTTGCATTTGAATCTTGATTTCTCATAGTAGTTTAGCTGCATTTCATTTTTCGTTTTTCTCTACTTACATATTTCTTTCATCATATTACATGTTTAGTTTAGAAACTTTTGAAAAAAAATGCAAAATTTTCTTTTCTAGATTAGTTGTCAATTTTGAAATCTTCGATTTTTGATGTATATGGACAAAGGGTGATAGAGCCACCCTAGATTTTATGTTTTCATGTTTCAGTGTAGGCACATGTCTAACCAGGATATGCTAAGGTTCTCATGCACTCTACGGCTAGTACGTGTCCCCAAGTAAGAGCCATATGTTATCCCCATTTCCTAGGGATAACTAAGGAGATAATGTCTCGAGGCCCTCAGGTTGCAGGCATGGAGTATCAAGAGATGGATGGTTGACAACATCCACTTGCATAGACATGGGCTCGCCTCACCACCACAAATCTCATATTCATCATGATGGTATTTTCCACACAAGCTTTCTTCCGGAAGACATTGGGTCTTGTTCCATGAGGTACAAGCTAGGTATTATGGTGAGTGTCATTTCAATATTTCAGGAATTTGAGTCTGGTGCATTTAAAAGATGCTTTTGATTATGTAATGTCTACTTGGAAGTTATGCTCTTTGCCTTGTTTCACCTTGGTGGTTGACATTGCACCCTAGTAAGTGGTCACCCTTAGGTATTTTCTTGCTACCGGAAGGTCCCCTTGACAAGTCATTGTGCCATTCTTGATCATACTTACCACTTTCCACTCTTCGTCCCCTCGCCTCCTTATCTTTTGTATTTTTCAAGTCTATTGATCCAAGAAGGGATTGTCCCTCATTCCATGCGAAGAAGGGGTCGAAGGCCCAGAGGGAATGTAGCTGGAAAAAGATAAAATAAAAACCATAACCTTTTAGATGATCGCCGAGGGATCCCAAGGACAATGAAATGTCTCTCATAAGAAATTGATGGGACTCGTAAAAAATAACAATATAAAAATTCCAACCAAGGTAGAGCGTGTGTGGGAAATGTTTTTCATGCTTAGGTAGAATTCCCACACATTGTCTTCAAATCGGGTAATAATGTGACTAGGGTAGAGTCAAGGTGGACAATTTTTTTCATGCTTATGTAGAAGCCACACCTTGATTTCAACCTGGAAACATCTTAAAAAAACAAAAAATGATAAATGGGCTTGGAAAAAGGATGCATTGAAAACGAAGGTGCAACAGACCCTCTACAAAGGCACCCATAAATGAGACACTATGATATCTTATATGTCATGAACCCCATGTCCAAAAGTCTTTCTCCCATCCACTTCATCTTCTCCACATGGCTTATAGGGGGGTCCACCTAGGAAGCACTCCTTGGCATAGGGAATGATTGACCCAATAGGTCACTCTATCAACTCTCCCATACCTAGACTTGTCAAGTTGCATAGGGCCTTTGAGCACTTGTTTAATTTGATGAGGTGGTTTTTGATGCACATGCTTAGGTGACTATTTTATTGATTTGATTTACTTATCATGATAAATTTGACTTGAGATCCTTGGAGGGCACATTCATTGTCTTTGCAGGACCTTGCTTGGTGGACAACTTTGGAAGGACAAGCTTAGCTTGGGCTTCCTTGGGGAATGAATCCCATAGGGTGGATACCATGGCCCACATAACGAATGATGATCACAACCTTTGGAGGCTTGGAAGACACCATGGAGGATCTCACCTATCCCCTACAAGCCCAACATTTTTCCTTTGGAGGTCAAAACGTCACTTAGAGAGACTTGATGTCACCCTAGGGCTAGGGTTTTGGTGGTGGTCGTGGTAATGGATTGACACTTGGCACCTTTTGGATGGAGAGAAGATTTGGCTTGATGAAGGAAACCTTAGTGCATGAGAGGGAGGCCTTTGTGTTGGAGTTACTTCACACACACCTAGGATTTCTTTTTCCTAAGGTTTTTCCTATGTTTATTAGTCTTTATCCAGTCTCCTAAAGTCTAGGGAGAATATTTTCTTCAGTCTTCACTTCAGTTTGACTAGTTGAGTGGAGTCTAGATGTTGCATTGGTTTTGTAACCATGCAAAATTGGGGTCATCACCAACTAATGCACATTATCCTTGGTATCATCACTAGACTAGAACATTACCCATGATTCCATGATCTCGTCCTCACTTCACTATGTTTCACTCAGTTAAATGAAGACTGGTAGACTAGTTAACTCAACTAGGTGGTAGTTCACTCCTGTAACTATTGGTGTGTGTCCAGATCACTCTAGACCACCACTATGGCGCATTGGCTTCACCTCCAGTGCACATTGGTTGAATTATACATAGTATATCATGTGTAAATTATTCATTATTCATTACAGTTAATGAGAATTCTTCTATTATTTCTCTCTTGCTTCTTCTTTCTCAATTTCTCTCTAAAAATGTGTGTGGTATTTTCTAGATAGATCTATTATGTGCAAGTTCAACACATTTACATGGTATGAGATCCGACAGACTACTAAGCAAAGCTACACCAAATTATTTTTTGCATGTACCAAAGATTGAAGACAACAAAAAAATGGAATTTCCAAAAGAATTCATTCTTACGCCTTACAATTACTTTGCATGGAAGAAGAGAATAATCATGCATCTCCAAACTAGAGGATTGTACAGGTTAACCTTGAATACAGAGACAAAACTGACATCAGCCATAGAAAAATACAAGTATATAAATCGAATGGATGAAGCATTTTGGAACAATTTGCAGTCTCATCTCTCTTGATCTCCTTTTTCACATATATTCCTGTAAAACCCTCAATGAATCCTAGACCACCTTGGAAGGGCTCTTTGGAAAACATAATGATATGAGGGTACACATGCTCGAGGTGGAATTACTCACATTGGATCAAAAACGCTTCGACAATCTCCAAGATTTCTTTACAAAATACAAGGATCCACTGTCACAACTCAAAGCTTCCGGGGTTGATAAATCTGAGGAGAAACAAATGGTTCTCACCATTCTCTCAAAACTTAGTCCTGAATTCTTTGTATTCGTATCCACATTCAATTCAGTCAAATTCTCCTCTGGAGCCACCTGGAAGATGCCTTCTCTTGAGGAATTTATCGAATCTGTGACACAAGAGCAAACCAAGCTCATCAACATGAGAAAAATAAAAGGCCCAAAGGCGCATGCACTTAATGTGCAAGATGGAAACCATCAATATTAGAAATCTAAATATAAAGACAAAATGAAATCTCATGCAAATCTGAAGAAGGAAGGGTACTCAAAACCCTTCACCGATGCCTCTGAATCCAAAGGTGGAAAGGGAAGAAAATGGGAGAAATGCACATATTGCCACAAACGATTCCATCCAGAATCTGCATGCATGCAGAAACAAATAGATCTAATGACTCAAATACTTCAACAAAATAACCTTGGAGATCGCATCCCCGAGGGTGCCCAGAAGAAGAAGCCAGAAGATTAAAATCCCAAGAAAGACAATTCTAGCCATGCCTTGATTGCCATCAACTCCTCTCCTAATGCTTGGATCGTAGATTCAAGAGAATCACATCACATGGTTTCCACAAAAGAAGCATATTCTTCATTGGATGCATGCAAAGTTCATCCTATTCAGATGGGGGACAACTCTCCAGTTGAGGTCACCGACAAAGGAAGGATTGAACTCACCAACGGAAACTTCGAGAATGTGTTGCACGTTCCCAAACTTTCTGTCAATCTTCTCTCCGTGTATCAGATGACAAATTCTGACACCGGAAAGGAGGTCATATTCACACCTAATGCAGTGGAAATCTATGCCATGCAAACCAATTCCAGGGTTGCTAGCGGTGAGGTAAATCATCAATCTAGATTGTATACATTTTCTGAATTTATTGAACTGGATTTTTCTTTATTGCTTATCCATGCTGATGAAAGAAGTAGGATATGACATGAAATATTCGAGCATTTGAATTTCAGATATATGCAACAACTTAGCAAGAAAATATTGGTTGATGGTCTACCAGACATCCACTTCTCCAAAGGAATCTATGAGGGATGTGTTCTTGGAAAACACTCTCAAGAGAAATTCGACAAAAGAAAGACTCAGAGAGCTTCCTCTCCTTTAGATCTGATCCATAGTAACCTCATGGATCCTTTTCTGCGTCCATCAATCAGCAAAGCAAGGTTTGTTCTCATTTTTGTTGATGATTTCTCATGCTTCACATGGATTTACTTTCTCAGGAAAAAATATGAGGTCTTTCAACACCTCAATGATTTCAAAGCCCTGGTTGAGACACAGTCAAGAAAGAAAATGAAATTCCTCCGAACTGATAACGGGGGAGAGTATTTCAAATATGAGATCCAAAATCTTTGTCATGAGGCAGGGATTGAGTTGCAACACATAGTTCCCTATACTCTGTAGTAAAATGGAGTTGCTAAGCAAAAAAATGGATCTCTAAAAGAGATGGCATCTTGCATGCTACATGCAAAGTCACTAGCATAGAGACTATGGGCCGAAACACTTAATTGTGCAACCTACATCTAAAACAGATCTCCCCATAGATTTGTCAAGGATAAGACCCCCTACGAGGCTTGGAGCGACCTCAAACCGAAAGTGACCCACTTTCGTATTTTCGGTTCACGTGCATGGGCTTGGATTCCCTTTGAAAATAAGAAGGCACTTGATCCACAGAGCATTGTGTGTATCTTTGTTGGATACCCCGACGGTGTGAAGGGATACAAACTTATTGATCTTTCCTCGAACCGGCTCATCATTGATCATTATTGATCTTTCCTCAGTAGTCACATACAGACACCTTCATTCTTCTACCTGTCCGAGATGATAACCATGCACATGTCGACTATTCTTCAGACGAGAGTTATGATTCAGAGGATTCAGATGATCCAAATACATAGTTAGTGCAGTCAAATGCAGAGTCTGTGCATCCATATGAAAATGCAGAGCCAGAGCAGAGGCCCAAGTGGGCCCAAACTACTCTTTAGGATGTAGGGGGTCTTGTTGGTGATCCATCCAATAATAGGAGGACTTGATCTGATTTCGAGGAGCCTCCTATTGCACTCACTGCCACTGAAGCATTGCCCTCCAGGCATGTTTTCTTGGTTCAATATTCATATCCATAGTCTTATGGCGAGACTGTTGGAAATCCCTTTTGGGAATCCTCCATGCAGGAGGAGTACAACTCTCTCCTTGAGAACCAAACTTGGGATCTGATTCCCCTTCCTTATGGAAGGAAACTTGTCAAGTGCAGATGGGTCTACAGGACCAAGAGCACACCAGATGGACAGATTAGCAGATACAAATCCAGGGTTGTTGCCAAAGGATTTCAGTAGGTGCATGGCATTGACTATGATGAGACCTTCGCTCCAGTAGCGAAGATGGATTCCATATGTTTGGCACTTGCCATTGCGGCGGCCAAGGGATGGGAAGTCCATCAGACGGACGTGAAGAATGCATTTCTATATGGAGCAACCCGAGGTATTTGTGCATGATTCATCTTTGGTCTGTCGACTGAAGAAATCTCTTTATGGCCTCAAGCAAACTCTGAGGGAATGATATGCCAAGATGGATTCCTACCTATTGTCACAAAACTTTGTATGTTGTAAATCAGAACCAAATGTCTACATGCTCAGGACGACTGATTCACTTCTACTCTTAGTTATGTATGTTGATGATTTGTTGATCACCGGTTTCTCGACTTCAGTGATTGTTGTAGTCAAGAGGATTCTACATTGTTGGCATATTTATTACGGGCAGACAGAAGGCAAAGTATTTGTTTGTCATTAATGGCAAGCTCAGCCTGACGATGATGAACAAGAGAAAGTGGCAAGACCAACAACGCAACGATGATCGCATGGCAAGATCAGAACCGTAAACTCTAGTAGTCAAGAAAGCAACTCACGACAGAAAATCCTGAAATGCGATAGATCAGAGCATGTCAAAGACTCCATTTCGGAGTTTCGCAGACCAGGAAATCAGAGTTTCGGATACCAGGAGTTGGAGGAGTCAAGAGTCGAGACTCTTCATCACAGGAGTCCCGAAGTCGCGAAATGTGAAACGTCGAAATCCCAAAACAAGCACATCAACAAAGAGTTTCGTAGACCGGGAAATAACTCCATTTCGAAGTTTTGGATACCGGGAGTTGGAGGAGTCAAGAGTTGAGACTCTTCATCACAGGAGTCCCAAAGTCGCGAAATGCGAAACGCCGAAATCCCGAAACATGCACATCAACAAAGATTTTCGCAGACTGGGAAATAACTCCATTTCGGAGTTCCGGATTTCGGGAGTTGGATGAGTCAAGAGTCGAGACTCTTCATCATAGGAGTCCCAAAGTCGCAAAATGCGAAATGTCGAAATTATGAAACAGGCACATCAACAAAGAGTTTCGCAGACCAAGAAATAACTCCATTTCGGAGTTCCGGATACCGGGAGTTGGAGTGTCGAAACACTTCACCATAGGAATGTCGAAATGCCGAAATGCGAAAAACACCTTTTGGTGTAGGTTTCGGTTACCGGGAATTGGAGTGTCGAAACACTTCACCACAAAAATCGCGAAATGCCGAAATGCGAAATTGCGACATGGAGTTTCGGGTATCGCAACATGGACTTTTAGGAATTTGCGACATGTGAAATCATGAAATGTCGAAAGGGACTATTGTGAGTCTCGAAGACTCGAAGGGAAAAATGTCGAAATCCCGTCAGTCGTTCGACTAGGAAAAGAAGTGATCCGATTATGAAGTTTTGTGGACCGTTCATCTAGATCCATTTCGGGGATCGCAACTTGGGGAGTCGAGATGCTTCGCAACAGGAATTCGTGACATTCGAAATCGCGAATTGCCAAAATACGAAATACGAAAGACATTTTGTTTCTTGTAATCCAACGGTGTAGGTGAATTCGAATATGATCGGAGGGCTATTGTTTCACCTCACAGTTAATTGATCAGTTACGATTTAGTTAGCAAAATTGATTTATGATTCTTGATCGGTTGGCGATTCAGTTGCTGAGGTGTGTGTGAATAAAAGAAGATATGAGAT
>SNQJ01S0088639.1:33162-50417 GCA_010110895.2 Picea sitchensis
GTCCTCGACAACGACTTGGTGAACACATCCACAACCTGATCCTCAATAGTCACGAACTAGAGCCTCACTGCTCCCCTCTGTACCATATCCCTAATATAGTAGTATATGATATCGATATGCTTCGATCTGTCATGGAACACTAGGTTCTCTGACAACTTCATGCAACTCTGGTTGTCACACCAAATGTAGGTCGCCTCCAATCCGAGACCAAATAACCCAGACAACAACTTCTGAAGCCATACTGCTTCTTTGCTCGCTGCACATGCTGCCACATACTCAACTTCAACCATACTGCTTCTATTGCTCCACGAGACTATACTGGAGCCAAGACTAAAACAGTATCCGAAAGTGCTCTTCCGGTCAAGAATATTGTCGGCCCGATCTGAATCTGAGTATCCATACATTCCAAACTCATGGTCACATCTATACCATAGAATATGATCTAGAGTACCCTTAAGGTACCTCAACACATGTTTTGCTGCAACCAAATGGACATGTTTGGGCTGCTCCAAATGCTGACTCAGGGTGTTCACACCAAAACATATATCTGGTCTTGTGTTCCTCAAATACATCAACGAGCCCACTATCTGCTTGTATAAGGTAGAATCCACAATCTTTGAAGTTGTATCCTGAAACAACTTAAGATTTGATACCATCGAGGTAACCATGGCCTTACAGTCCAACATCTCGAACCTTTTCAAGATTTCCACAACATACTTTCCTTGATTTAGGAAAATCCCATCTGATCTCTCTGCCAAACTTCTAGTCCCAAGAACTAGTGCATTTTTCCTAAATCTTTCATCTTGAATTATGCAACCAATTTCCTCTTACATTCAGTGATGATCTTTTCCGCACCTGTTAGAAACATGTTATCTACATATAGCAGTAGAATCACCGGTTCACCATCCTCAACCTTAAAGTAAAGGTTAGGATCTGCACTGCTCTTGGTAAAACCCAAGCTCATCAGAAAATTGTCAATCCTACCGTACCATGCTCTGGGTGCCTACTTCAATCCATATAAAGCCTTCTTTAATCTGCACACATGAGTCTCCCTGTCATGTGTCTCGAATCCAAGTGGTTTCTCCATGTAAACTTCCTTTTTTATTTCACCATTCAAGAAGGTTGTTTTTACATTAGGTACTTGTTTCCTTGAAACAGATTTATTAGTACCAGGTACCGGCTTGCACTTAGTGGAGATGTCAAAGATTTACATGACATTGCCAGATTGGAATGACAGTTCCGATTTATATGATTGATTGAGTCATAGCTCAGATTTGAAATCTCGAATTTAATTTCGAAAGAACAGAATGTGATGACTCAGAGAGAAATTATAGAACCATTCGTTATGATGCTTATCTCTATTTTATGATTCACGCTTCTTGACACTTCGTGTCATGAAGCCGTGAGCTTAGTTTTAACTAACTTTGAGTCATTTTTAGATCTAAGATTCGCTTAATTAAATGTACCTATGTTCAAGACTATTTTTGGAGGATCTATATAAATTCAGATCGCTCTCAAGAAATGGTGGTTATGATATATTATGTTATGCGACATTTCTGATAATACAATTCCTATGCGTTATATCATTTTCTGTTAAATGACTTGAGTTTATTTGCAAATTATGGAGCATGAGGAATGAAACAATTATGCATGGAATAATTTGAGTTAGCTCTGGTTTCGTTTTAGGGCAATTGCACCTCTTGGTTGGGCCTGCCAACAGGTTCACTTCGCTTTCTCTTTTCTACAATATAGTTAGTTTGTTTCTAGTTTTAGAATCTGCGTGTGAGTTAGTTTTTAACTTGAAGTTGCTCTGCTAAATTCCGACTTAATCATTTTCGTTTAGTTCATTCCTAGTTTGATATTATCTCGTAGATCATTGAATGTTAGAATGAGTTACTGTCAGTGTAGAATTTGAGGAATAAACCAACTGCCGATTGGACAGTTTAGCTTTGCTCTATTTTCCAGTTTCTAGTTTGATCATGATTTGAAGATAGTTTGAGTTTAGATTTACCTTGTTTTGTTAGGGTAGCTCGCTTATGGTCTGGTTAAAGGAAGCTTCCAATATTTGTAGGATAAAATAGGACATTTATTAGTTTCACCTTTGTTAGATTTAGAATTGCTTGGTATTTAGATTAAATAAGAGGTTTTTGAAATGTTCTGTCTTTTATGGTTCAGATAGATGTTTTGATGATTAGGTGTTTAGTTAATGGTAGATAGCCTTGGGTGATTTCTTTATATTAGGAATAGAAATACATTTGATTAACTTAGAATTTTTTCCATTTGATTAATTAGACAAGATATGATCAGTTTTAAGATAATCATTAGGATTCAATTTAGAAGAGTAAGTTTATGTTTTCTTCTCAGAATAACCTTTAGGTAGAAGTTATAATCTTACCAGCACATATAGTGTAGCAGCTCTAAGTTCACTTACCCTGGTTTGACAATTTAGTGTTTTCAGGTAATCGAAATCTTTAATACAACAGCCTGGCAGATATCACCAAGAGTTTCACCAAGAATATCACTTAGAGAGAGACCAAGACCAAGAGATGACCATACGCATGTATTCCTCCTTGCAGCTGCAACTGCAACTCTCCATAAGACTTGCGCTCTAACTTGGTGTACAAATGAGCTAAAACGTCCTCTATTTATATTAATATGTCCAGTGACTATTCTAGCTAGGTCGACCTACTTTCTGGTAATTATGTTTCTTGTTTATCTTTTTCTGGTAATTATATTCTAATATTATTTATTCTGCTAGGTTGACTTGTCTTCTAGGGTTTTCACACATATGTTTAGGGTTTCCCTTGCTTCCAGAATATTCCATTCTTGTCAAAGGTTACACTAACTCCTATGATAATGTCAAATTGCATAGAATTAGTTCCCTTGATAGTCATGAGGAATTTATAAGTAAATGTGTGGTTATGCATGCAAACCCATAAGGGTGTGGTTTTGCACCCTCTTTGGCATGATTATCACAAATATCCCAGAATAAGAATGGAGATAAACATAAACAAAACAAGATGAGGAAAAATTAAGAAGGGGATGAGGAAGAGGGGTTTGACCCCCAAGAAAGGAAAGATAGGAGAATCCAAGGAGAAACCTAGTGATATCCCCAAAACCTTTTCCTACCACTAATTATGGTAACCTCCTCTGATAGCACCCACATCTATCCCTCGACCCCTACCCATTAGCTGA
The DNA here is from genome assembly GCA_010110895.2 of Picea sitchensis. NCBI lineage: Eukaryota > Viridiplantae > Streptophyta > Pinopsida > Pinales > Pinaceae > Picea > Picea sitchensis. The sequence continues at coordinate 36,358 of SNQJ01S0088639.1, forward strand.
ATCTTGAAGGATTCAATCTAATTTCAATTGCCATGACTGATTCCCTCAACACATTTGGTGTTGATTCAATATAGATCCTTAGTTCCCAATTCGCCTTATTGGCCTCTATCTAACCCCTCTTCTCCACAGATTCTCCGAAGGCACTAAATAGCATCCAATCAAATAAAAAAAAATCAAAACTCATTCAAAATCCAATATCATGATGGAAACCAACAAAAAAACAAAAAGCTAAAAGCATGGAAAATGAAAATGAAAAACTCCTTTTGACTTGTGCCAATGTCAAGGAGGTCATCCATTGGTGTCTAATTCTTAGAATGGTTCATAAATCAAATAGATTTGAAGAACTATTGTTTACAATGTATTTTTTATTCTTGAAACCATGAGTTTACATAACACTAGGTTTTCTCTATTTTATGTGCATAGGTTATCATATTGATGACTTATTCAATAATTCTAACTCTCAATGAATAGGTTGATAGCAAGGTTGCAATGTGAATAGGCAGAATTTCTCATTGAAATTCCTTTCAAATTTATTTCTTTTTATTGCACTGTGTGACGTTGTCCTTGAAGTATAAGCCCACTATAAAATAGCTATTATTTTATTTGCAATTGCTTGAATTGGAGATGTTGCTTATTCAATAATTCTAACTCTCGATGAATAGGTTGATAGCAAGGTTGCAATCTCAATAGGCAGAATTTCTCATTGAAATTCCTTTCTTCTTATTGCACTATGTGACGTTTTCCTTGAAATATAAGCCCACTATAGAATGACTATTATTTTATTTGCAATTGCTTGAATTGGAGATGTTTTTAGTCAAAATTCAAACACCATACGATAAGTCACGTAGTGTCAAATTCATGCAACTCTTCATGAATATATATCCAATGATAAATATAGAATGAAAACTTATTCGCAACAATAGATAACTCATTACTCTATAGGTACTAGAAATATAGCTACATTGCAAGCTATTATTAAATATATCCTTGTGGGATTTTGTTCCACTTTATTAATTGCCATACTTTATTTATAGAGATCTAAGATAACTCATTACTCTATAGGTACTAGAAATATAGCTACATTGCAAGCTATTATTAAATATATGTTATTATTAAATATAGCTACATTGCAAGCTCTTATTAAATATATCCTGTGATTTTGTTCTTATTAATTTCTCTATTTTATTAGTCTCTGCCGAAGGCCAATGCAGGGACTATAGCAATCGCTTATAGTTGACCTAGTATTATTTGGTCCTTTGAGTATTATTTGGTCCTTTGAGCTGCATTAATAGGTGCGGTTTGGAGGTCTTACTTTATATTAATTCACTTCACTAATTTATATTTTTAAAACTTTTTATTATTTTATATGTCAATTTTTATTTTTTTTTAAACCTTTTATTATTTTATATGTCAATTTATTTTTTATAATTGTCAGGATTTTAAATTAATTTAAAAATAAAAAATATATCTAATGAGACGGGTTTCTGCTTCTGCGTGTCAAGCCAAACATCATAGTGGGTGCACACATGCAAGCTATGAGGGATAGGTATTTTTGGAGCCTCCTTGTGCACTTAATCTCTAATCCTCAACCTGCAAACCTGCATCCACTCAAAACTACCCAAAGCTTTAGAGAAATATAGAAAGCTATGCGAATCTTTAAAGAAATATAGAAAGCTATGTGAAACTTTAAAGAAATATAGAAAGCTATGTGAAACTTTAAAGAAATATAGAAAGCTAGAATCTTTAAAGAAATATAGAAAGCTATGTGAGGATTGCTCATTGAAATCCGTTGCATCTTGCATGGTCTCTCCTACTCCCCCTTCTTGCACCCTGCCAAACGGGTCATTCCTGCTTTCTGCTACCTTCACTCGCCGTACGTCTGCCTGAGTAACAACTCTATCCGTCGGCAACCGCTCTGATGCATCCTGCAACAAAACCAACCAACAGTGGAGTGCATTAACAAAACCATTTTTCGAAGATAATTTATGTGAGGATGGCGCAAGATTTGTCAGTTCAGGTGAAATCATGCGGGTGAGATAGCTATCGTTATAACTATTTCTATGAAAGCACAGTGAGAGATAGGTATTACCAATCCAACTTGAACCCGTTCTATGTATGCAGGGTCTGTTATTTTTCTCTCGTTGAGTGCTTAGAAGGTAAGCCCATCTAGAGCAATCTTCTTTCCGTTTGATGTTGGTTCACTGTTCATACAGGTTCACTGTTTAGGAATAATTTCAAGATTGTTAGGCATAAATTCAAGATCGTTATATTATAACATAGAAAATTGATTTTGCAAATGCAAAGATATTCCAATTTTTCTGAGTACTGCAATACAAGATAACAACTGTGTGACAAACCTTACCTATGGATCATGAGTCACAAAAATGACCGCATCATGCATCCCCTAATGAGTACCATACTTCTGATAGATTTCGTCAGCAGCTACGCCACTCGTTTCACCAACATCTTCGCCTGTGCGCAGGAGGCCAGACACCATGTGCATGACCTAAAAACTGTATTTGTATTCGATGTCTTGTTTGTATCTATAATGAAATTCGTAATTCCTCTAACTGCTGAGATTAATTCGCTTTCTGGTGGCCTTTTTCATTTCTCAGTTGTTGGAAAGTAGAAACCTTGACATCTATTTTCTTTTAACTACAACTCTTGTCTTGAAATTTTATGGAGCAATCTACCATTTCAAACCTTATAAATTATTGATGCAGATTTTCGTGAAAATGTTGCTCTAACTCTGTATTGCCACTGGAGTGCACATTCTGCTTGACCAACGCTAGCCAGCCGAGATACTGCATTATTGGGCTACTGAACCAGCTCGATCTAGGAGGAAGGGGTGCTTTGACTAATCAAAACTGAAATTGAAGCCGGGTTGGAGGTGTCTTGAATGGTGTTAGGGTTTTTTTCTCCAGTCCAGGATCATGAGTAGGGTCTCCGAGATCCGATTCAATACACTGCACAATGGACGCGTCCCCCTTTTGAATAGCATGTCTACCCGCTTTCTCTCTATCCTACCTGCAATGTTTGGCCCAGCCGGGGCCATGCAAAACCCGTTTTCTCTCTATCCTGCCTGCAGTGTTTGGGCCAACCCGGGCCATGCAACACCTGTACTAATTTTGAGGGACTACCAGGGTGGGGCTCCGTTGTTCCCCTTCCAATACCGGGCGGTTTCCTCTATCTAAATGTACAAGGCCATTCTGGATACAATCGATACGCCATAGGTTGGCCCAACCGAGTCCTATTTTCTCTTTCTTTTTGCTTTGGGTTAGTGTTTGGTTATTAATCGAGCTTATCTGAGCCTCTTTTTCTGCCAATAGGCCTAACTAGATTCATGGCTTCCCAACTCACCGTATTCTATAACTAGATGGTGAACGTGTAGGTGAACAATGTTGTTGAGAGCCTGGTATATTTCTAAAGCTCCACGTTTTGTTTATTGTTGAGAACCTGGTATATTTCTAAAGCTCCATGTTTTGTTTATTGTTGTATTGGTCAGGCTGTAGCTGTCATCAGGCTCCCTGGAAAAAGACACGCGCTACTACCTTTTTAGTGACAGGTATGATTTTTATTAATCGTAGAAAACAATAAAAAAGTGGGGACGTACTTTATTTTTAAAATATTGGTAATAATGGAATTTCTTGGTTGGAGTATCAATTTTTAATACCCCTCCATTACCCTGCTACTTTTGCTTCCCCTCTCTCGGATTCTTTACTACTCTTAGATGCCATAAAACAATGCTCCTTCACTTTACTGGCTCCATATTTTTTACCACAATGAATACTTTTTCGTTTCTATGACAATCTCAGAATTGCACTCGGATTAATTCGTCTCTGATTATCATGTCGCAAATTATCATGCTCCTTCATTTTAAAATTTTTCCTGGGCCGAGGACACGGGATTTCCTTCTGGGTTTCAGTAATAATATTTCAACCAGCTGCATATGTGGAGGAAATTTTGGTCGAATATAAAAAGCGGGTATCCTTTATTACCTCAAGCAACCACTTGTGCTTGCTATCGAATATCGTCATGTCATGTTTGCAATTAGTTTTCTGAATTCCATATCCCTGGTATTTTTCGATGCTTAGCGATATAAAAAGAACAATTCCACCCTCCAGAAGTTCAGGTACGATCCACAAACTTTGTGTGCATCACCATGGAACTCAACATCTTTATCCGGTGCACTTTTAGATGCCAAAAATTTGAAGGTCGTTGTAGAAGAAGTGAAGTCGCGACTGTTCTCATTCTTTATGGTCTTCCAATATATAAACAGATTCAATTTTGATCCATGAGTTAATGCATGCATGGTTGCTCTTCAATGGTTTCCGTACGCTTTGTCTGGTATGGTCATCAAAGTTTTGAAGTTACATACTTAACATTGAATGAACAATTTCCATGAATTCCTAGCGAGACATTTTTTGGATATCAGTTGAAGTTGACATATTTACATGAATGAAGGATGGATGGTAGATATGTGAAGGGAGAAAGAAATTGCAGGAGATTCAATTCAGGTGGGTGGATAAGCAAATTGGGTTAATCAGCAGGCGGATGCATGTGAATCCGCAGTTTCACTAAGCTCAATGATAAGCACATTTTATGCTGCATAAAAATATTACGTCAATACATTATTACTTATATTACAAATACTTTAAGCACATTTTATGCTGCATAAAAGTATTAAGTTAATACAGTTTCTCTTTTTTAATAAGAGATTTGTTTATACAAACAAAGCATAATTAACTTTACTAAATTATGTGGCCATTTTCCAAGATGGGTAACAATTATTGCAAGTCGACCAGAACAATGCACAACAACATGGTAACACAACAACATTGCAACGATGTGGAGCAGGGACAACAACATTGCAAGCCGACCAGAACAACGCACTTAATCCCACATTTCTCTCAAAACTTATAAAAAAAATTTTATTTAGTTAATTCATTAATGCTTAAATTTTATAATAAGTTATTTTAACTTTTTCACTATTTCTAACTGTTTAATTAGTTATTTTAACTTTTTCACTATTTCTAACTGTTGTATAAATATATCTTCCTATAGTTCAATGCATTTGACATTTTTTTTTATGTGTTACATAAGGTATATGACATTTTTTATGTGTTACATAACCTTATGTAGAAAGAAATATAAAAAATATATTTGGCCAGTAATACAAATAATTGACTCTTAAATTATAATTTAAAATTAACCATCATAAAATAAAAATTTATTATTTATTATATGAAACCAATATTTTGCAGTGTTACAGTCAACTGATGATGTTGAGATTCCTGCCTAATCTTGTGATTAGGCTTGTGTTTACACATTACTTTTATCACCAATTTTTATTAGCCGCAATTTAAATCTGTTTTATTAGCTGCAATAGAACACACAAGGCAGGGACTATACTTTAAATCTTAATCTAAAATTACAAATTTACTTACTTTAAACCCTAATATTTACAATAAATAGTTAAGATATGAATACAACTTTTATCTTTAGCATATGAATAGAATTTACTTTTGTACCATATTACATAAACCCTAATATTTAAACCGTGATTTTTAAGTTACATAAAGATTAAGTTATTTTAACTTTTTTACTATTTCTAACTGTTGTATAAATATATCTTCCTATAGTTCAATGCATTTGACATTTTTTTAATGTGTTACATAAGGTATTTGACATTTTTTTTATGTGTTACATAACTTTATGTAGAAAGAAATATAAAGAAATATATTTGGCCCATAATACAAATAATTGACTCTTAAATTATAATTTAAAATTAACCATCATAAAATAAAAATTTATTATATGAAATCAATATTTTGCAGTGTTACAGTCAACTGATGATGTTGAGATTCCTGCCTAATCTTGTGATTAGGCTTGTGTTTACACATTACTTTTACCACCAATTTTTATTAGCTGCAATTTAAATCTGTTTTATTAGTTGCAGTAGAACACACAAGGCAGGGACTAATTGCTTTGCAGCTATTTCCCTTGTTTATAGAGATCTTAGTACCAATTGAACTTAGTACCAATTGAACATAGTAGCCATAAGTTTGTTGAGATCTTTTTTGAGAAATGAATTTTTTTTCACACAAATTTTCTTCCTTGGCCATGTAAAGGTTATACATCTTTGATTATATTGTGGCAATTTAGAATCAATTGTATATATTTGCATTGCAAAAAACATGAACCTACTAAGAAAATGCTTCAACTACAAAACATGGTTTGTCATTTCACATATTTTATTTGTGATAGTTAATCTTGTAGTGCTTCAACTACAAAACATGGTTTTTCATTTCACATATTTTATTTGCGATAGTTAATCTTGTAGTTCTTGAGGTTTTGTAATTTTGTTTTTGAATTTTGATTTTTACAAAAGTAACCCCATCCCAAAATTTTGAAAAAAAAAAAGTGGTATACAAGTGCCATTCAATTGAAGTCTCTATGTTTTGCGTCATGGTAGTTTAGTTGGTCCATTTGTCTTTTTCCCTACTTACAAGTTTTTCATACTTCGTTACATGCTTTGTGATTAGGTTATGTCTCTTCTATTTTGGATGGTTGGGGCTAATATTTTGGGTTCACTCATTACATGTTCTTTCAAAATGGAATCTCCAAGTTTGTATAAATTTGTAGATTTGATAAAAGGTTGTTATCTCAAGACAATACCAATGCTATATACGTGAATGCAAATAAAATAACCATAGGATATCCAAACTCTGATGAGAAGGAAAATACTTCAGTTCATCATGGGGCTTTTTTTATACAATTAGAAAGGTAAGATTGTTGTCACTTTACCTATTGTTCATTTGTTTCACTAGGTCATGTGTTTATTTTTCTTATATAGCTTGAGCTGAATTTAGTTTGTAATGGGTTTCAATACATTGATTATTAATTTTATAGGGGATCCACAATTGCCATTCTCCATGACGCTAAATTATTATCTTAGCTAGCAACTTGTGTACTAAGGACAATCTAGTTCTCTAATGTTAAACCCCCAAGTACAAATAGGCCTTATGTCACATTCCAAGAAAACACATTGATACATGGCATTTTTAGAATAAGTCTTTGCTTGTAAGATTGGAACCTAAACAAACAACTACAACATCAATGATAAAGTATAGCTCAAGGAGACAAAGAAGCCTTTTGTTAGGTAGGCTATAGCTATGAGAAAGAACAAAGGGATGTCTAACATTTTAAGAACTTTTCGTTTTGGTGTTGTATCATACATTGAGGTTTTAATGGAAATTGATGATTATTTGTTGAGACATATCCCCCCCCTCCCCTTCCTAGATGCTATACATGGATCGGTTGAAATCCTTTTTTCCTTTTCTTGGTGTGTTTATGTATCGAAGTTTAGTGTCTCTATGAGCATAAGTGATCCAAAATTTAGTAGGTGAACTGAAGTATTTCAGTGATTCACTTGAATTATCGTTTTAAATGCAGTTTACCCCTTCCAACATTTAATTTATTCACGAAGACCTATATTCTAGTTTAATAAAGATTCAAGGGAAATAAACATAAGATTTCACCACATACATTATGGCACAATACACCAGAGTTTTTTTTATATACTAGAGAAACCCTCACATGGAGTAAAACTCTAGTTTAGTTTACATGATATTGAGAGAAATGCTTACAACCTCCAAGCTATCCTCTTGCAAACTTTCATGGCCTTACAAAATTTTGTTATAGTTTCTTATGCATTTCTATCACTTGGATCAAATATTTTGTGTCCTCTAGGCACTCTCTATTTCCTTGAATGCTTCCTAAAATCTACTTTATCAACTCTCTATTCACTCTAGCATAAGAAAGATTTCCTTCTAGAATTGGTATCCACCTAAAATGTTTTTTTAAGACATGGCATACAAAAAAACGTTCTTCCTTTGGACTTGGAATCATCCCAAACTACCTTCCAAACTAAGCATAAAAATTCAAACTACACTCTAGACTAAGTAATCATAAAACACCCTCAAGATTGAGCATACAATAGCCAATATACATCAACAACCAATAATTAGTATGCATAGACAATGATCACCCACCTTTATTGTGAGCATGTACAATGAATCTCCAAAGAAAAATGGGAGTCAACAAATGTTCCTTTCAATAGAGCATCATTAGTCAACCCCCTTCACCACTGGGAAATTTTCTTTTGTTAATCATTAACGTACTAATTGATACAACTATTACAAGAAGAGAATTCATTCCCATTTGAAATTCCCCTACTCCAAAGCATAGTTTTGATACATATCCATCAAAGGGGAGGAGCATGTTAAGCCCTAGACAAATCCCTATGTTAAGTATAAAACCCCTTATTGAGACCTAGATATTGACTTATTATATTTCTAGTGTTATATTTGTATGTAGGCTAGAAACCTTCATTGTACACTTTCATTATAATTGTTTCATTTGTCTCCTATATATATACCAAGAAGACCTAGTCTTAGGATAATCTTATCTCGTCCTGTACATTGAATATATTGTAAAATGAGGTCTCCCCCTTGAAGTGGACTATTGTTCATTGACTTTTTATCATTATCAAGGTGTTGCTACATAACACACCTAGTTCCTTTCCCTTACATGTACAATGTGAAAAACACCTCACCTGTCTACTCTTGGTCCACCTAGTGCCTTGCACTTTCTTGTTCACCCACGTTCCATGCACCTACCTATACCATGTGTTATCACACAAGTTGTAGGTTGGGAAAATCCTGACCCAACTACCAAATGGCGACAACTAAGAGGTCATCTACCCATTGTCACCTTAGGCAAGTGTCCCTGTCACTTTAGAGGTGAGGTATTCACCTCAAGGGGGGGATCCTGGTGACCCTAAGGGGAATGAGATGAAGATGGATGAATATGGAGATGAAGTCCCTATAGGTCAAATCTAAATGGTGTTAAAGTCTTGGAATGAAGTCTTGGGAAGGTCCAAGGGTTTCCAAGTATGTTGAATAACTTGCAAATGGTGAGATACCTTCCCAAGACACAAGAAAAACAAGCATATATTGAAGTATAATCACTTGGACAAGCAAGTTAAGCTTGTTGTCCCTAATAGAAGTTGTTAGTGACAATGTATATCAACAATAAAATGGCATCACAAGCTGAAAAATAAATGCTAGAGATCAAGTAGAAGATATGAGAGAAAGACTAGCTAAACTCAAGATGAAAGACCAAGATTCTAGCATGAAAAGATAAGGTCGTTGTAAATACTTTTCTGCAACAAATTATATCAACCTTATGGCCGTAACATTCAATGTATTACAACAAGAAAATCAACCACTGAAAATCCTCCAAATTTTGCCAAAAACTGCACTAGACCAAGAAAAGTAGGTGTGCAAACTTTGGGCAAATTCTAATGATAAGAGAGTTATTCAAGCAAATGAGTTAGGGTTTTTTCAACCCTAATGGCTGAAGATGCAATTTTAAAACAACAGGAAGAAGTACCCCTTTGATGGGGACACCCTAGTGGTTGTGAGGTGCCCAAGGCACAAGGAACACAATCCAAGTTGCAAGAAGTAAAAATGACAAGAAATCGTGTTTCCCAATGCAATAATTTGTTTCTCCATGCAAGACTAGTGCCTTTAGTTATGGGTTAATGAGGTCAAAAAGAAAGAGCTAAGGTTACTAAATCCTTGGGGGTGTAAATCTTCTTACTTCCCAAGGCAAGTAGCCTAGCTAGGGTTGAAGATGAGGGGAGTAAATCATCTTACTTTTTCAACTAAACCCTTGCAAAATAACTTTAAAAGATTAACAGTTATGGTGGAAACTAGGACATGGGTGTATGTTCTTATACTCCCTATCTAGCCTTGGCCAAAACAACTTTACTTGAATCATAAATGATAATAGCAAAGTAGAGAGACCATACCATTCAAGAAAAAACCTTTACATGCCAAAGTAAACCTCCACAAAAGCAAGAGAATGACCTTCTAGAGATAGCACACCATCATCATCATCAAACCATAACCAAAAAACATTATTCCATAGCACAAGAGGAAAAATACTCCAAGTGTAGCGAAAATTTCAAACCAAGTACTTCTCACAAGAGGGAGAGTTATGATAAAATGAGATCTTATGATGTCTTATTTATACCAAATGTCACTAAGATAGTTTTCCACATAATTAAGGGTAAACCACAAGACTAGGGGTTAACAACCCTAATCTTTCCCCTTTTACAAAGTAATATTAAACAATTCATTTAAATTTCACTTTTGCACAAAGAAAAACCCTGGTTCATATGGACGTCACCCCTTAAGGGGACGTTTTGGCACTAGGAAGAGGTCATTGGTGATGGAGGAGAGTGGAAAGGCTTCCCAAAGCCACATGTCAAGCATAAAAACAACTTGCTTCATGATCAAGGCTCAAGCCCCTTCAAAACGTCCTTGTGTCAATGCATGTCACCTCACCACCAAGCCCTAACCCCCCAAAGTGACGTCATACCTCTAGAAGTGACATTTTGCCTCTCCTAGGCAAAACGTTTGGCATGTGGGGGTTAGGTTATGTCATCCAAGTCATCTTCTAGGGCTTCCGAGTTTGATATTTCTCATTCGACATGCGGGCCCTTGGCATCCACCTGTGGGCTTCAAGCCCCATGGAAGCCCAATCTAGGCTTGTTCTTCCAAAACTATGCACCAACTAGTGAAAAGACAAATAAACACGTCCTCCAAGGATCTCAAGTCATAACATCATGATAAGTGAATTGAATCAATAAATGAGCCACCTAAGCATGTGCATCAAAGATCACTATTTCAAACAATTAAGTGCTCAAAGACATTATGCGACTTGTCAAGCTTGAATATGGGAGGGTTGACGAGGTGTCATATTGGGTAGATCTTTCCCTAGGTCAAGGAGAATTTCCAAGAGATCCATATCTAGGCCATGTAAAGTGGGTGTTCGGGTCAAGACTCAATGGGCATAGGGCTCATGACATACAAGAGGTCGTAGTGTCTCATTCATGGGTGGCTTTGTAGAGGGTGTGTGGTACCTTCGTCCGCAATGAACTTTTTCAAACCTATTATTTTTCCATTCTTTCATTCTTTCATAATTTTAGGGAAAGGTTGGAGGCCATTGCCCTGGCATGGTGTCCAGATAATGGCAGTGTCACCCACAAACACCTAGTGGAAATGAGAAGGTTGGCTTGTGATGAGACCCCCTTTCTCTTAGTCATGCAACTGAGATCCATTACCCTAGCTTGGTGACCTGATGATGGTAATGTCATACCACTAGATATTCATGGACATGATAGTTCAACTTGTGATGAGACCTTCTATCCTCCAACTAACCTTTTAAGCATTCTTAATCATATTTTATTGTGGGTCCCCCTTTTCTCAAAGATAAGCATTTCATTTCTTTCTTGGGTGATCCCTGGGTGAAGCATCTAGAAGGTTCACACATAAGATTTTATCTTTTACCCAACATCAATACCTTTGGGCCTTTGACTCCTTCTTCCCATAGAATGAGGGACAACCCCTTCTTGGTTCAAGACACCCTAAAATCCCAAGAGATAAGGAAATGGGGGGGGAAATAGTGATGGAAAGTGGTAAGTATGGTCGGGAATGGTATGATGGCTCTTCAAGGGAGTTCTTAGTAGAAAACTCATCCCCAAGGAAGACCACTTACTAGGGAACAATGTCAACCACCAAGGTGAAGTAGGGAAAAAAGCATAATGTCCAAGTGTATATCATGAAATCTAGAGCAATCTAAGATACAACATACTTAAATGCCTTAAATATTGAAATGGTGCTCACCATAATACTGACTTGTACCTCATGGAGCAAGTCCCACTTCCTTCCAGAATCCACCTGGTGTGGTGGATGCCATCTGAAAATCTGCAACCTCTTGGTGGTGAGAAGGGTCTCCATATGTGCAAAAGGATATTGTTGGTCATGTAGTCTCTCGACACTCCATATCTGCAACCTAAGGGCCTCGAGACATAATCTCCTTAGTTATCCACAAAATGGGGATAACACCATGTATGAAGCACCCAATTTTCCCAACTCCTTTTTCTCTGGAGGAACACCCAACTTGTCCACTCATAGTTTCACCTAGAGCCTCACTAGGTTGCATTTTTTCCTAGTGCCTCACCCTTCCATGTGCTCTATGTGGAACACCCAACTTATTCATTCATGGTTATGCCCAATAACTTATTCCTTGCACTTGTGTGTATCCTTTGAAAAGTACTTGTTATCGCACAAACTGTAGGTTGGGCAAAGCCCAACCCAATCCACAAGATGCTGATAACTGTGAGAGAGTCTACCCACTGTCACCTTAGATAAACCCTCCCCTTGCTTTAGTGAAGGAGAAATCCAACACAAATGGGGAATCCCGAGTTACCCTAGGGGAAATGATATGGAAAGTGAGGTTATGGAAGATGAATCCCTTATAGGTCAAGTTGTGGAGAGATGGAAGGCTTGGGATGAAGTCTTATTGATGAGGGAAGGTTGCCAAGAAGTAGTGTACCTGGAGAAGATTGTTGTACCTGCTCGAGACACAAGAAAATACAAGTATACAAGTCAAGATATCCAATGGAAAAGCAAGTGAAGGTTGTTGTCCTATATAGCAGCAGTAAACAATGATATAATTCAACAAGTAAATGATCATCAAAACTATTAGATAACTCACTAAAATTCTAGTTAAAGATGCAAGAGATAAGATAGCAATGACTAGTATAACTCAAGTGAGATAGAGAAAGACTTTAGAAACAATATGGGGTTATTCAAACATGTTATTGTAGAGATATTATAACAGCCTTATGGTTGTAGCAAAAGATTGCTACAACAAAAAATTCCAACCGTAAAAAATTACAAGTAAACCACACAAAATATGCTAAACGACAAGTAGATTATTATGGCAACTTTCTAGCAAATTTTGACGGTTGAAAAGTGAGAAAAAAGTAAAAGCTTGAGAGAAATTTGTTATAGCCCTAATGGTTGTATCTTTAATGTTATAATAATATTAAGATATCCTTATCCAATCAATATGCCCTATTGGCCTTAGCAAGCCTAAAACACATAGAAAGGATTCCAACTAAGACAATTTCGATATCTCGTAATTTCATGTATACCAATGCAATGATTTTATTTCTCCAATGCAATATATTAGTGTCTAGAACTATTGGGTTATGGAGTCTTTTAATGAATAAACTAACTATGCTACTTCCTTAGGGGTGCACTCCCTTTTACTTCCTAAGGAAAGCAAGACTAGCAAGGAGAAAACTAGGAGGGTGTAAGCCCTTTTACTTCTCCTAGTAATCCTTTATACAATAGATTATTCAAGACAATTATGATAGGCTTAGTGGGGTTGTATTCCCTTATACTCTCCAAGATCTTAGTAAATTGACCTTGCAACTAAGAAATAAATAACAACAAAGCATAGATTACTTACTTAGTCCAAGCATCAATAAGATAAACTCCTTTTAAACCAAGAAAATTCTACGACAATGCAATAATTAGCCTCCAAAAGAGATAGCGCATCACTTCTCCATCCAATAGCAAAGACAAACCATCACATGAGCAAGTAAAAGAGAGAGATGTAAAATTTCCTAAGAGGGGCACAATTTTCAGCCAAAGATCCTTCTCCAAATGGGAGAGCTATGATGAAAATGAAATGAAATTATCCTTATTTATACAAATCCTCCAAAAAATGTTTGTCCACTTAAGTTAGGGTAAACCAAAAAATAAGGGAGATATTTCCCTCTATTTTTCCCCTTTACAATATTAAATTCAAATTTAACTTAAAAGTTGCACATAAAAAAACCTAAAGATGATGCCAACCCTCTCTAGGGTGACATTTTGGCATTTCTAGCAAGTCGTTTGAGCTTGGAGGTGTAACGTTGGGCCTCCAAAGTGTAAATGTGTTGAACCTGCATAGAATAGATCTAGCTAGAAAATACCACACACATTTGCTGAGAGAAATTGAGAAAGAAGAAGCAAGAGAGAAAGAATAGAAGAATTCTCATTAACCATAATGAATAATGAATAATTTACACATGATATACTATGTATAACTCAACCAATGTGCATTGGAGGTGAAGCCAATGCGCCAATGTGGTG
>SNQJ01S0088640.1:0-33287 GCA_010110895.2 Picea sitchensis
AGAAAATAGCCAAGAAAACCCTTTGAAAGGTAGCAGGGTAATTACATAACCCAAAGGGGAGAACCCTATAGGAATAGGTTCCCCAAGGACAGGTGAATATGGTCTTATCCTGATCTTTTGGTGAAATTTGTATTTGGTTGTAACGACTAAACCCATCCAAGAAAGAAAAATACTTGTTCCCAGACAAATTGTCTAAGACCTGATCTATGAAAGGCAAAGGGAAGTATTCCCTATATGTGTCCTTGTTTAATTCTCAAAAGTCCACAAAAATCCTCCATTTCCCATTTTTCTTTGGTACAATAACTAATGGGGAGACCCACTTGCTATCTGATATAGGGTAAATGAAATTGGCTTGTAGGAGTTTTTGGAGTTCTTCTTTTACTATATCTTTCAAGGTTGGGTTCATTCTTCATTGGGGCTACCTGACAGGTATGATCTGATCATTAGTGTAAATATGATGCATACAGGTGTCTGGGTGGATCCATTTCATGTCAGAGTAATCCCATGCAAACGCATCAGATTTCCCTTGAATCATTTGTATCAACTTTTGTTGTTGATCTGTTTCTAGGCTAACATTGATATATAAGGATTTTCCAAGACTGATTTCAACATCTTGAACAACTGATTCTTTACCCTCCTCTACTTGTGAAATAATGGCTATTGTAGAAGTGGAAGGGTGCCAAATTTATTGAAATTCATGGCTAAATATGTGTGTGTAGTTAGGGAAAGATTGAGGATAGTCAATTCATGTCAAAGCAGCCGAGAATAGACTTAGGATTTGTTCTTCAAAGTGATCTTATACTCCTTTTACTTGTTCAAGTGTCAAGAAGGGCTGAGTACAGTCCTCCTCCCCACAAGGATTCTCCAACCAGAGAGGAACTTCAATGGTTGGTTGGGCGGGGGGGAAAAGGATAAGTTTCTGACTTTGAGTGCCATTGGAAATTGTCATTTCTCCAGATCGAAAACTGATGAATACATCAGTAGTGGCCAACCAAGGTCGGTTGAGTACCATTGGGTGTCCTAGTTTGGGGGATTTGGGATGGATTACTAAGAAATCCACAGGGTATTCCCAAGAGGCTAATGTCACTGTTATATCATCTAAACTTCCTGCTGGGGTGATGACTGATTTATCTGCAAGCTCCAACAATGTTTGTGTTGGTCTTAGGTGATCTAGTCGCAGTGTTTTCATAGTGTTTACTGACATCACATTTATTTCTACCCCTAGATTAATCAATTTATTAGGTTCCCACACCATTGATTTCTATGGTTACCACTGGGTTCCCTGGATCACTATACTTAGATGGCATTTTTGTTATAAATTCGGATAACTGCCCTGCCACCCGTATGACAGGAGGTTCCTTCCTCTTTCTCCCTGGATTTTTAATGCAAAGGTCCCTTACAATTTTAGCATATATAGGTATGTCTTTAATGGCTTGTAGTAGTGGGATATTTACACATATGTTCCTGAGTTCAGTCTCTAGATTATGTTCTAGAGGTTCCTCAGTTTTCTTTACGAGCAACCTTTATGGGTAAGGAGGATTCATTTTGTGAGGTGTTTCTGCTACAAGGGAGTTGGGAGAAGGAATTTCTTGTTGTACTGGAGTGTTTCTTTCTTCGTTCAATGGGTTAGTCATCTTTTTTCTCTTTGAACTATTTGGACATCTATTTGTTCTTATTGATTTGTGTGATTATATACTTTTTCTTCTTGGATGACCATAGTGGGATTTGTTTTGTTTACAACCCTTCCTGATCTTAATTCAATTCCATTAAATGGAGCTGGCGTTATTACATATGTAGGGAAGGTTTGTACTTCAACGTTTTGTATAGGTTGTGTAGGCCTATTATTTGGGTTAGGGATAGGTTGTGTAGGAATAGGGGTAAGCCGAGGAGGGTTTTGGATGGGTACATCTTGCATTGGTTGCTTCATATTTGGATTCATGGGTAGTGTGAGTTGTTGTTGTAATTGTGGGGGTGGAAGAAGAGCAGAGGGGTTAAATCCTGGGAGCAACTGTGAAATATTCAAAGGATATTGTGGATAGGTGGGAAAATTTGTTGGTTGGAAGGGAACATTCCCATATACAAGTCCTCTCCATCCTTGTTTCCAAGGTCGGGTTTGTGTCGACCACTGAGGATAAGACATGGGGGGTACCCACTACTATTGGGGGTATTGTGTAATTGGGTCTACAAATAGGGTTTTGTTGTATCCATGGTCTCCTAGGGGGTAGGATGTCTCAGGTTCTCCTCCTCCTTTGAACATGGCCTTGAGTCCGGGAAGAGAAGGGAATTCATTAGTAGGATGATCCTCTGTACAGAGACCACATATTTCAATAACAATAAGGGGGCATTCCTTTTCAGGGTGTTTCCTCCTACACCAATGACAGAAAATTGCTAACGCAACATTTTCTTCCTCTTGTTTTCTTTTAATTTTCATGGTATCTAGTTGGGAACTGATGGTGTTTAGCATATTTGTTTTAAAGTTTTCTAATATATTTCCCAGTTCAATCCTAGTGACACCTCCGGATGTGGGTTTAACAATTCTGTTGGTAGGGTCCCTTATACTCTTCCCTGTTTTAGCTTGACTGCGAGAGTATCTTTTACAATACTCTGCTATGTCTGTAAAAGGATTTTGGTATACGTCCCCAGAAATCATGAGGTTTAACACTTCAATGCAATCATCCCTCACACCCTTTAGAAAAATAGTCCTAACTGTAGCTATATCTAAGGAAAACTATTTAGTCTTTTGGTAATTGTATAAGAACCTTTCTAGTTAGTCTTTTAAGATTTCTTCTTTAGATTACTGTATTTTGAATATATCATTCCTAGCACCCCTAGGTCTATAGTAATCTTGGTATTTCTAGAGGAAGGTCTCCTTCATACCATCCCAAGACAAAACAATGTGTTTCCCCAATCTCATGAAACATCTTAGTGCCGAATCTTTTAGTGTAGCTAGGAAAAGTTTTAATTTTTGAGCATTATCTGTGTAGTTATAGCTCCTACACAATATGTCAAATTCAAATAAAAATGAGTCAGGGTCTTTTGTCGACATACCTCAGAAATGAGGAAGTGAAGATAATGGAATGTTCTTCATAGCAACATCTTTAGCGATATCCAGTATGGGGAATCCAAATGTCTCTGTTTCATTAGCTGTGTTTACCTCTTCTTCTGCCATGTCTCCAAGAAACTTGTAGGGAGGTGGTGAATTTTCTCCACTGAGTGATGGTTCCACCACTGGGTTACTTGGTATCTCTAGTTGTTCCAAGGTTTTGTGTGGCCTTCCAACAACAGATGCATCCTCTTCTATTACTACCTCTGCTTCTTTTCCAATTTCTCCTTTGGATGGGGTCGCCAGTGCTTCCTCTCTTTCTTGTTGTCTTATGTCTTCAATCTGAACAGTGGCTTCAGATTTAGTGCCCTTTTCTGTTGTTTCAATTGTTGCCTTTGATCTCTCTCCTCTAAGAATTTTCCCTGCACGAATTTTCGATGAATTAGTATAAGGGGTTATTTTTTGTTGTTTGCTTTTCTATCTTTTCTGAGATTTTAGGAGCAATAAATATACCTTTATTATCCCTATACCTACTCACAAAAGAAATTTAAATGAAATGAATGAAAAACGCAGATTCCTAATTAAAGGTAGGAGGACAACCTGACTTTGGAGCAACCCCACCAAAGTGGATGCACAGGTTCTTACCTTTCATCTTACTGTCTTCTCTCCGCCCTCAGATTATCCTCAAATCCAATCCAATACTTCATCAAACCAATAAAAAACTCAAAATGCTACCTATTACCATTTACAACTCCCTGGCAACGACGCCAAAATGTTGGTGTATAAATATGTTTAATGCATATCTTACACTCATTTAAATGCCAGTCTGGGATTCGTAATCGAAAGAGTCGTTACACTATATGTGATGAGAACAGGTAACCTACCTAAGTCTGTTGCATATAGGAAATAATTAATAACATAAAAACTTTGTTCTAAGATTTCTAAATACTTCAAAAACCTTTGAACTTAAAAGAGAAGCCCGATAATGAAACTTAAAAATAGCGATCAAGAGATGTTATTCCTAAAAACAGAAACATGTTCATTTTAGGGCTCTGATTAAAGGGATGAACTTTAGAAGCTATCTCCCATGTTCATTTCAGGCTCTTGAATTAAAGGGATGAACTTTAAGAAGCTTATCTCCTATAGCAATCGAAACAATCAATTCCAATCACTCTCGAAATCAAAGCAACTTCAGCTTCATGTAATTCAATCAAACCAGCACAAGGAGTATTCAGTATAACTGAAAGACTTTATTGCAGAGCATGAAGATGAGATATAAATTCTTCTGGTTCCTTGATATACTAAATCTACTGCAATCATAAACTCAAGATATCAGTTCCACACTTCAAGTCATTAAATGGCCATCTTCAACATATGAGAATGAAATGTTTATTCCATCTAACACCTGCTTACTCACACCAATCCAAAAATGATTGACTCAATGATGAACTCCGAAAATAAATTAAAGATCAATCACACACATGCTGTTGTAAAATAACCACACAAACACACAGAACATATACAATGAGGTTTACCTTAGTTGGGGTAGTGGGCCCTTACCGAACCAACAAGGAACCTCTTAAGAAAGTAACGGATTAAATATTTTCACTCACATTCAAGAATTGACATAAAAGATCTTCTGCATTAATTCAACTGGTAAATTGGATCAACAATCTTTTACTTCATACATAAAAACAATGGGTATCGTCTGGTTCTGACAGTATACTTCGTTACATTCCCTATTATCACTAACTATCATCTATACAACATTCCTTATATAAGGTAAGATGATACTATCAATATCTATGGATAAGCATTAAACAGTTTGAGAAATTTTACAATTAAGATTTACATCGAATTTTTAGGAATCGACTCCATCCTCATGACATGAAGTGCATGAGTGATGGAGTCTCTTGAAACTTGAAAACTGATTTGGGCACTTCTATTCAACTGTCTTCTCAAAATATTCACCATCATTTTGGTCCAACTGGTACATTTTGGAAACAAAGGTTCTGGTACCGGATTGCACACAGTCGCAAGTCTAGTATCGGAATGGATGTAGAGAAGGTAGTACCGGAATAACGCATGACTTGGTACCAGAATGAATTTGGTACCAGATCAAAATTTCCTTGGGTACCATAATGGATTTGGTACTAGATTGCACGGTGTCTGGTAGTGCCGGATAGACTGCTCATAAATCAAACCATTAGGACTGTAAAAAATAAAACACTTTAATCAAATTAATTTAAGAAAGCTAATCAAACATGCTTTAAATCATCAATTACCTCTTGTGAACATGAACACAACTATTAGGTATGTGGTTTTGGAGGGAATAGTCCAGTATAGGATTATAACATAAGCAAAAAGGGCTTAGATATAGGATAAGATAGGGCATTATCTATGTCAAAATAGGGACTCAACACTCTTGTTCTTGGGCCTCCTGTTTTCCTCTCATATGTGGGACACAATATTTCCTCAATCTTCTCCACAACCCGGAGATCCTCTACCTCTTCCTCATCATTGACCAAGCCCTCCCTCTCGGCTACAACTCTCTTCTTGGTATTCACCTTATATTGGTAGGTTGCTCCGCTACGCATCGTTCCCGATGACACCAATATCCACTTGAGTTGGTCGTCATCCATCAAGATTGGGTCCAAGGGTTCCTCCTCCTTCTTCTCTATATCCTTCCCTCCTTCCATTCCTCCTCTCTCTATCAGTGCTTCCCCCCTTCCCCCATGTGCGCAGGGAAGTCTAGTTGTTTGGTTCCATTGTCATTACACCTTTTTTTTATATAGAAGTATATAGTGATCGAATGTAACTTCCTCTAGGTCATCGTAGGAACTCTTTCCTAGCTGTGCTATATGATTGTGACTTTTCTACCGCAAATTCTGTGATAAATCCTGTCACAATCATGTCAAGCCAAAAGTCGAATGCGAGGGTGAATTTGTTGTTTATCTACTGTAGCTATTGGGTATGTATTGGAGTCCAATCTAGTTTTCGAATCTAGTTCGTCGCATGGTTATCCTTTAACCTTAAGATCCACTTTTGTAGTAGATGTGGAAAATCACAGAAAAAGACTTTCTGTAAGTCTGTAAATATGTATTTATCTAGGTATTTACGCAATGTGATCGCGGGGTTTCTATTTTCTTTCTGTGAAAAATCTATCTCTTTAGTTCTCAACCAGCCCTTGATTTCTTCTCTCGTTGGGTTCCAAGGTCTCAACATCCCCTTCTAAAGGCTCATTTCTCTTGTGTTCCACTCATTCGGTTCTTATTCCATCTCATCTACTCATTCCTTTATTGTTCCTATTAACATGACAATAGAACCATTTGTTGGTTAATCGATTCCTTTCTCGGGTTATCTGAGTTATTGACCCAGGATTCATGCCATTCAGGGTTCCAACAAAGCCTCTAAAACTATAGGCCCTCCTGGTGAACCAGAAGGAACCACAACACCCGAAAGGCACTGCATAGTCTCACCCGAGATAGCTTTAAATGGGTGGCTATAAGACTTAGGTGTTTACAACCTAGGATAGAGTAGGGGATAGGGGTTTCTTTATTAAGGTCAAATACCATGAGTTGTAAGGGGAACTCCTTATTCCTTGGATTCGCATACGAATATCCCATATTTTAATTTAAGCAAAGTATAAACAGATTCATAACAATGTATTAACTCATTCATTAATCTTAACCATCAATTGCTAAAAGAAAGAGGAGGCATGCATACATTTAACACATTACATGAGGATTACCGTGGTTCACCCCCTCCTGGGCTACATCCACAAAGATTTGGCTCTTGGCTCTTGTATTATGATAGTTCTTCATTTCCGACGCCTCACACTTACAATTCTCCACAAAACTTGGTAAGATCTATGCGAGGCGAACTAGATCGCACCAAGCTCCACGTCCTGCGGTCTAATCCTGAGATATACCTTCCCTCATATCTCCTTTTCTCAACAGCTTACACAATGGTTCATACCACTCAAAACATTAAATAGAATTACTAACAACTACTAACGAACAACCCTATATGATACTTTTGTATCTATATTTATACATTTTGGGCTCTTTAGTCTTTTACAGAATATTACCAAAATCCTAACCCTTCTTACATTAGGTCTTTCTCCCATACGCGTGATGTTCCTCCTCCAGTTGTCGCTTTCCTTTGTGCACACTTTCTTTCATGTGTGCGTGTTGTTCTTTTGCCAGTTGTTACTTCATTTTTCTACACACTTTCTTTCCCACGATTGTTCTTCTTTCCTCTTTGGCCTGGTGCCAACACCCTACAAGACATTAGTCTAAAAGAGGGAATTTTCTTCCTCCAACTAGGTAATGGTTGTCTCTAGATAATCCTTCAATATTACATTTGTGTTCACAATAGATAAACAATAGTTGTAAGGAATTTGATTGTTTAGGAAGTCTATCATAAGATTCTTGCAAGGGAATATATTTCTTCTTGCAAATTTCCTACAATTTATACAAAACTAGTTGATTATGAATAAATCAACTATCCTACTTGTTGGTCAATCTTCGACTGGGTCAAGAGAACTTACTTCCATATTGAAAAATAATAAATCTTACAAGGATATAGATCCTTGGTATTTTCTTGTACAATAGTAAGGAAATATACACAAAAAAAACATAGATACAACTATGATCTATAGTAATGGAATTATTTCTCTACTTCTACAATAATTAGTTGACCATGCAATGTTTTCCAAGTTGATGCTATTATTGGTCAATATGAAGGAACTTATTTTTTGGGAATACATTCTAAGATTCCTTGGAAACAACCAACCAACTTCTTCATACAACCACCAATACTCGGTCTTACCAACTATGATGCACGGTCAAATAGTGCACCAATCAAATTATTGTCAATCAATACAACATTTAATATCTAAATATGATTGGAATATGATAGATTTTTTATTCTAATGGATCATTCCTCCATACAATCATGTAACCAATAATTAGACTAAAACATGATTTCACCTCACATGAAAACATATATGAGTATTTTTCTAGTCAATAAGAAAGGTAGTCAATCAAAAATATTTAGTTGATCAAAGGAACACTTATCATCCACACTCAAAAAATACAAGAGATCTTAGTTGATACAAGAAATCTCTAAAACGACAATGCTCAAGTTGGATTTCAACACTAAAAACGTCTCACCCATGGTCAATTGATCATTCAAATACTAGTATCTAAAGCATATATATTATGCCATGCATTTATATTTGGTTGATATTCATAGGAAAATATATGGTCTATTTAACAAATGGAGTTAGCCAAGTGGATAAACATCCACATAACTAAATTGATTCACCTAGAATTCAATCAACTACTTCAAAAAAAACCTTGGCAGTAAAATAAGACAATAGATACAATGAACACAAAAAAGGTGGATCTAGAGCATCATATATCCAATCAATCATCCAACAATGTGTTGATTATGGAAATATAATTCCCCAAAGAATTAGTAGATGAGATAAAGAAACTAGGGTACACTATGAATCTATTCGATAAAATTCACCATTATTGGCTCAAATTTAGATCAGGGTCCACATCAACGTCCAAAATAGGGTATCTATTGTAGTCTAAGCATTGGGATTTTCAATTCCCATAAATGGGAAGGTATCACTCAAATAACTATTCTAAGACTAAAGAATGCATAAGGGTCACAAAACATGAATGATCTTTAACTCAATACCCATACTTTCCCCTCAAATCTTATGCAATAAGTTACATGTTAAATCATAACCCATATCAATGTATTTAATGACCAACAAACTAATCCAACCAATACAACTATATGCTTATGAGTGCAACATAGGTTTTACTAGATTATATTAATTCATCAATACATATACAAAGAAATAATATAATACATCATAACTATATTAAATAAAGACAATAAAAAATTGAAGTGGGGGTCACATTCCATTAATATTCAACATGAACCAATACATCCTTTATTGTTCAATCAAGACAACAACCATAACTAATGCATTATAGAGGAAAAAATCCATATTAACCCCAAAATACCTTACAATAGTCATGATATCATGGTAACAACTAAATTGCACAATGAAAAATAACCCAACCACAGATACCCCACTCTCTGATACTTGCACCACAAACTCCCGCTACCACAAAATATGATACTTTCCCTGGTGCCAACTCCTGCTACCACAAACTATGATAGTTTCCCCTACCCACGAGACCTGCATATGAGACTGTGTAGAGGGATTTATAGTGATTTGGGTACCAATGCCTCCTGCGTTGTAGATTTATATCATTGGTCCCCTTTGATTTTGAGACCGAGTAGAGGTATTTACAGTGACTCTGCTACCAAGAGAAGGGATTTACAGTGACGTTGAGACTAAATGGAGGGATTGATCAGGTGACGTCGAGATTGAAGGTGAGGGAGAGGATGGTGAGTAACTCTGCACACTTGAATTTATAGTGCTAATGTGAGAATAATCGTTTTGTTTTTAAAAGTTTGTGTTTCTTCAATTTTTGCGTTGGAAGGAGAGGGAACTCTCTCCTTATTCTCCCCTACCCATACTTGCCTCAAACCATAGTAGGATTTCATCTTCCAAAAGAAAGATAATATTGGTTGGAGGCACTGATCTTTTCCTTTTTCCATAGTAATAGAAGGGACCCCCCTTTCACTATATGATGTAGGTCCTAACATGTTACAGTAATCCCAGTCAGGAAGAACCAATATCTCCCCTAAGGAAGAAACCATCTCACCACTCTAATTCCGTAAAGAACCCTAGCACTAAAGAGAAAGAGAGTAATTAAAATTAAAAATAAGAGTTGGAAATATGTTACTGGACTTATTTCCACAATATCCTCACTATGTTACTGGATTTCTCCCTAATAAGAGTTGGAAATATGTCTTCCCTGTTGTTAGAAAAATATTCATGTGAAACAATCCATGAGAAACACTAATAAGGTTGCAATATTGTGTTGTTTTATTCAACTGTTGTGGAAATTCTAGCCATGTATTTACCCTCAAAACCATCTCATTTCCTCGTATAATTCTCAATATAAAATCCCCCATTTTCACAAGCTCTTAATAGCCACAATTCCATGGGGTTCTCTCACCAATTGCAAGGATAAGAACCTTGGTTTCACACAAGTTTCTCCATGAACAAAGAGGGAGAAAATTTGAAAGGGGGAATCGAGAATCCTCATGGGATAGTAATGCTCACAATTCAATGGAGAAGATTTAGATTCTCCCCAAGATTGGACACACAACATGGACACACACTTGGATTCGGTCCACTTTACTATCCACTACAGCATGGTTTTGAGGATTTTGTTTATGACCTCTAATTGGAGATTATATTGAAGATAATAAGGTGACATGAATTCATGTGTGAAACCCATGTGTGAAGCCAAATCTTGGAAGACCTCATTCCTAAAAAAAATTCCATGGTCAAAGAGAAATTTCTTAGAGACACCAAAGAAAGTGATGACATGGTTAAAATATAATCGAGTGGTTGTGTCATCCATGTTTCTATAGGGTGGCATGGCCTTGTCCCATTTTTTGAAATAGTCAATGACCATGATGATGTACTTTTGGCCACGACCAAATGTTGGGTTACATTTAATGAAATCAATCCCCCACTTGGAGAATGGAATGGTTATGATGATGTAGTGGATTTAAAATTTTTTCCTTTCCCTATAGGTTTTGTAAATGGTACAATGTTTGTGGAGGTATTATTTCACTAAGGATTTGAATTTTAATGGGTCCACCATGATTCCTTTCTAGGAGACAATGAGTTCCAATAGGTGAATAAAATTGATGTAGAAGACACATTTGAGAGGGTTCAAATGAATGTTATGCATGTAACACCATAAGAAAATAGTTCATAGGTATTCTAAGTGTTGCGGTCATTTATTTGACCAATTAGTGAGATCATCAAGGTAAGTCAAGATTATGTGGGGTAAATCGTAAAAAACATAGAACATTACACACTAAAATGTGGCTTCAACATTTTTGAGATCGAAAGGTATAACATGGTAGGTGAAGGTGCCCCACAATCTAGTGAACATGTCTTGCATTATCAGACTATCAAATCTATATTTGATTATACCCTAAAGCCCCCATACATGAGGGATAGGGCCTCATATCTTGCAGATGCATCATGACTTGGTTGATGAAGGGGATAGGGAAGTTGTCTTTTAGGCAGGCCTATTACAATTTTTCACATCATAGAGATAAAGAGCTACAGTGGGAGGCAATTTGTATGGGGTTGTTCCACTATCTATCCCTAATTATATGTTTCATGGAATTATGAACTCAAATTAGAGACATTAACTCTCACATGATTAGTATCCATCCATTGGTTACTAAGTTGATCATATAGCATCATGGTTACTACCTTCGAGGGACCAATAATCTAAAAATATAGTTGTCATGTTGATGTGGTCTTTGTCATGGAAATGGTTACCCAATATGGTCATGATGAAGACAAGATTTTTAAGGTGGGTGATTTGATCAAATCACATGGAATTCATGTGTATTATGCTAAAACCTATGATGAATGAGATAGTAAGTATTCAGGGTGTGGTGCCATTAGATGAGGCAATGAATATAATTCAATTATAATGAGCATCTTGTAATGAAAAAAAATACTATGCAAGATGTGGTATAGGAGTGACGTCAATGGATCATAATCTAGAGATTTTTTATATTGAGGGTGTGGTGGGTTTGTGCATCAATATCTGTATCTATTCTTTTTCATGTGTAGAGGCCATAGGTTGATTCAATATTGTTAAGAATATTTTGTAATAATTTTGAGTTCGAATGAATTTCTTATGAATATAGTATTTCCCTACCAAACAAGTGGGAAATAGGTACAATAGTGATGTACTTGATGGAGAAAGAACATATATATTCAAGAGGCTTCTACCATTTTTACATGGCAATAGAAGGATTTTGGAAAATAATTATAAATGAACACTATTACTCACAGTCTAGGTCATCTATAACTTTAAGATTTAGTTTTAGGAATCTAGCATGATTCACTTCAACCTTGGAGTGTGTATGTACTTACGATTCAATACACATGTGACTATGGTAGTTGATGAAAATATTGACTTTTTGAGGACCTTGTTTGCCTTCAAAATATTTTTCTCCATGATGACACTAGTTTGCATGCCTTCCATCTAGGATTGACCTAGAAGGACTTTCAACCCATTTCCACCCCTAATACACTATAAAACATAGCCATTTTGATTATGAACACACTATGATGTATAACACCACAACCCACTAGCACACCTTAATCCACACTATGATGTATAACACCACAACCCACTAGCACACCTTAATCCCTAACCCTTACACCCTAATCACGCCATCATCATCATCTTTCATCATCCTCCTCCTCATCCTCCTAATAATTATCATATAATATATAATATACTATACTTTATATTATATATATAATCATTATATAATATATGTTATATAAACATAGAAATAACAAAAAAAAAACTGAAACGAAATAAAAAAAAACAAACAAAACACGTACCTAAGAAATTCACTTGTACCACATCGGGAAAGGAAGGTCCAATGGGTCTAGGGATTTGGTTAGTTTGAGAGTGAGTGCTTAATTCAGTGGCATAACTACTAGGTACTGAGTATAACTAAAGTGAGCTACATGTTCCCCTTATCTCCTTCTGTTTGTCATTGGTTCGAATCTAGAAAGGGGAATAATATCATTGTTATGAGAATTTTTCCTTTCGTTCTCTCCCTTTTCCCCTGCATATACTCACATGAGCCCACTAGAAAGGAGACAACCCAAACCCACTAGCAACGAGGCTTGATCCCACTAGTAAGGAGACAACACAAGCAACTACAGGAGATAGAAACATCCTCAAATGAATATTGGAGATAGAGACAAGGGAGACCCCACCTATAGGAGAGACAAAGACAAGGGAAATGCACTCAAGTGACCAACAATTCCACCAAAATTGGTGAGCACCTATGCATTTTAATTTTTGTAGGGTTTTATTTTAATTCAAAATGGTTTATGTGTAAGCCTGGGATTGAACCCATGACTTCGTCGTGGATCTTGTGAAAAAAACCCCTTGTTATTTGAACATGATTTTGGGGCTAAGATTGTAGGACATGTGACAAAAGCCCCCACCCAGTCAAGTTTTTCCTACACCAAACCTAGCAATAATATATAGGGTTGGCCTTAATACCATAATATATAAAGTTTGTTTGCACTAAGAATAACAATGTGTTTCCTTCACTTTTTTGAGGACAAAAAACTCGTGGTGTTATAATAATTCCTATTACTCACTTTTTAGAGAATTCAAACCTTGGTGGGGTTGAAAAATGCTCATTTTTAGGAACTTGATTCCTCTAAACCCTAGTGGTGTTGAAAACAATGCTCACTTTCATGAACTCGACTGGTTTTCTGCTAGATTACAAAGTATGTGGCCCTTGAATAAGTCGACAGAGATGGGTCTGTGACACTCTTTTTAATGAAGAATCAATGTAGGATTTGAACCTAGAAATATCCCTCTCAGCCCATTAATGAAAACTTGATTGCCAAGGTCACATTTGGGAATTCTATGTTTTCCACCTCCATGACTCACATGGATGGAAGGTACCTAGAATAAACCCAAATTCCATCTAGAATAAATCCCACTTGACCATATTTTACATATGCAGTATAGATGGATGGATGATAAATATCTTCATGCACTAGTACATTTGGGTAAAATTTCAATGGTGTGTTCGACGCAATTGCCACTTTATATTGTCGGGAGAAATACAAACAATGGACCCCCTCAAACATTTTTTCACATGACGTTGTTTTTCTGATGCCATAGATATCGTCTCTATTGCGACATTTCATGTGGACAAGTGTCATCTCGGATTTGATTTTCCAAACCCCATATAGTCGTCGCTACAATGACATCATAGACATCGGAATTCTGACGTCTCATTTTTTCGGTCTCCACTATGTGTGTGCTATGGAAGTGAAGTTCCCAAACATCTTAAGATTGACATAGGGTAATGTCTCTACACCGATGCTAAGAGGATCATATCCTATGTGTTTTCTATGGAAGAGACATCTCCGAGCATCGTAAGACCAACGTAAGGGAACATCTCTCCACCAACAGTAAGAGGATCATATTTGACGTGTTTTCTATGGGAGCGACGTCTCTAGGCGTCATTAGACCAACATAGGGGAATGCTGCTCCACCGACGGTAAGAGGATCATCTCCGACATGTTTTCTATGGGAGTGACGCTCCAAGAAGCCGCAATAGCGACGACATGTATGTATTTGAAGAAAAAAATGTCAATTCCATTTATACAAGACCATTTCCCATGACAACATTACATTCAAATCCATTTTTTGTTCCATAACTATGGCTCTAAAGGATCTTTGTTGATAACATTCATAACATTATTCACTTTTCAAAAGGATAATCTTTGATAGAATTCATAACATTATGCATTAATTCTTATCCATGTTTTCTCTAAATGCTCATTCTACATGACAATTAGAAGTTGGATGTCACCTTGACTCTCCTCTATTCTAGAGTCATACATTTATTTCGTTGTATGTAAAGGCAATAACCATGGACTCAAGATGTTGCATGCATTATGTGTGATTATGGTGTTGGAATATTTTATCTGGTTCTTAGCAAGGCTCGTGTCATTGACAAGTTGAGGAACCTACCCAAGTCACCCTGGAGTAAGTTCTTGCTACATTTAATTCCAAACAATGGCTTACTAATGTATCCGAACCAACAATAATTTCTTTACATTTCTATAAGATCATTGCCGACAACAACATTAAATTAAAATCCTATTTTTATTGGATAACGATGTATCTAGTTACCTTTTTCTAGAGCAAATTAATCCAGAAATGTGGGCATCACACTAACCACAATGATTGAGTTGGGTTTTATTCCTAGCATAAACTACATTTCATTGAATAATGTTTTTATTTCATGGGAATGGTGAGTCTAGTAATAACCAACAATTTTTTCATTCCATGGATATGCTTACCTTTTTCCAAAGCCAATAAATATGCACATGTAGATAGAACAATAACCATGGTGATTGAGTTGGATTTTATGCCTAGGAATTGTGTTTTGTTGAAGAATATCAAGGCTTCATGGGGACCTAATGATTGCATTCCAATCAAATAATGATAAGGATTCACGATGATGGAAAATATGTGAATAACCAATAATGATTACCACAAAATCTTGTCCAGGTATTATTTTGAACAATTAGTGGGAAATGCTAAACCCCCACATGCACTTCTTACTTTTTTCTAGAGCCAAATTCCATAATAAATGCACTTCATATTTCTTAACCATGGATTTAAGATTCCATGACTATCAATTTAGATAATATATAGTATAACAATTTGTATTCTCGTGTTGGAACCTTGTATTTGGTTTATATAAAGGCTCATGTCATTGACAAGTCTAGGAGCCCTCACCAAGTTACTGACTAAGTATTTTCCTCATTTCATTTTTAACAAGTGTTTATTAATTATATCTAAACCGACAATGATTGAATTACATTTCTACATAACAATTGCCCACAATAATATTACATGCAAATCCAATTTGCATTGCATAACCATATATCTACTTACCTTGGTCTAGAGCCAATAAATATGTACATGTAGACAAAACATTGACCACAATGTTTGAGTTGGGTTTTATGCCCATGACAACTTACATTTTGTTGAATAATGTTAAGGCTTCATGGGGATGGTGACTTTGTGAATAACCAATAATCATTTCATTCCAAGGATCGACTTATTTGGTTCCAAGGCCAATAAATATGCAATAGAACATTAACCATGATGATTGAGTTTGGTTTTATGCCTAGGACATGCATTTCATTGAAGAATGTCAAGGATTTGGGACCCAATGATTCCATTGAAATTGAAGAGTGTTAAGTCTAAACATGGATTTCCAATCTAGGAATAACTTGCAATGATTGCAATCCATGACCCAACATCTCATTTAGGCATCTTGTGAAAAATTAGTGGGCAATGCTAAAATCCCCACATGAAATTATTACCTTGTTCCAAAGCCAAATTCCATAACCAAATACAAATTTTATAGCATAACCATGGATGTAATATTCCATCAATATTAATTTAGATTAGATATGCAGAAAGATTTTTGATTATGGTGTTAAATATTACATTTGGTTCTTAGCATGAATCATGTCAATGATGAGTCGAGGAACCTCACCAAGTCAACATGGATTAAGTGCTTGCTACATATCAATCCTAATAATGGTTTACTAATTCTATAATAATTATTAATTATTGCATTGCATTTATACAAGATCACTACCCACATAATGATTACATTTAAATCAAATTGTTATTGCATAACCATGGATCAATTTACCTTATACTAGACACAATAAATTCACACATGTAGGTAGAACACTAGCGATAATTAAGTTGGGTTTATGCCTAGGACAACTTGCATTTCATTGAAGAATATCAAAGATTCATGGGGATTCCTAGGATGGGAATAAATAGCAATGATTAAATTTCATCAACCTACTTACCTTATTCTAGAGCCAATAAATCTACACAAGTAGGTAGAACACTAGCCAACATGATTATGTTAGGTTTTCTTCCCAAGACTTGCATTTCGTTGAATAATTTAAATATGTCACGGGGACCCAATGGTTGAATTCCAATTTAAGAATGTCAAGGCTTCATGGGAATGGTGAATCTAGTAATAACCAACAATGATTGCATTCCATGACCCAACATACCATTTAAGCATTCCTTCGAACAATCAATGGGAAATTCTAAAATCCCCACATGAACTTCTTGTCTTGTTCCAAAGTGAAATTCCATAACAAAATTGCACTTATTATTGCACAACCATGGATGCTATAATCCATGAGTATTAGTTTAGATCATATATAGTGAAGAGAATTTTGATTATAGTGTTGGAATCTTGGATTTGGTTCCCAAAAAGGCTCATGCCATTAACAAGTTGAGTAACCTCTCCAAGTCACCATGGACTAAGTCCTAGATGTATTTAATTCCCAACAAGGGTTTACTAATTCTATTGCAAATAACAATGATCGTATTCTATTTCTAGAAGACATTGCCCATAATAACATTATTTTCGAATCCATTTTTTATTGCCTAGCCATAGGTTTTCTTACCTTTTTCTAGAGTAAATAAATTTGCACATGTAGACATATCACTAACCATAGAGATTGAGTTGGGTCTTATTCCTAGACAATTTGGATTTCACTAAGAATTCCAACACTTCACTAGGATGGTGAATCTAGTAATAACCAACAATTATTAAATTTGTCAAAAAAAGAGGGTTTTTTTTTCATTTTGGGAGCAGTGTGTGACCGCAGTCTGCCGATCCTTCATGATGCAACCACGATGTGACCTTCTATGGAAGTGAAACCCATGAGTGGCAGCCACGATTAAGGTTGGAAAAATAGTTTTGTAGGCCTTTCCATTGGTATTTTATCGAGCTTGATGGTTCATTGGAAAGTAGACACGTGAGGCTACTTGACCTATTTTCCCGAATTCAAAATGGACTCCTAAAATTTGGCCAAAAACAACCTTGAACCGGTGTGATGCTTCTGCAGTTTTGGACGCCGTGCTTTTATCAAACTTTCAAATTTTTGAATTTTTTCTTGTTTTTGGTGAAGTAAAAGGTAGTAGATTGAATTGTAAAAGGTAATATGATGTAATTGAGTCAAATAAGGATGGTCATAGTCATTTATGATGTAAATTTGGATGACAATGAATACATTAAAGAGGTCAAATGTTAGTTGAGACAAATTTGAGAATTAGTTCAACCTCCCAGATTACTGTGTTTTGTTGTATATATTTTAGGAAGTTGATCCTAATCTGAAGGATTCAATCCTTGGAGGTAGGATTTGAATTTTTCATCTATTTGTATACTCAATGTAATCAAAGGGGGGGGGGGGGATAGTATTTTTTTGAATCTTTGGAAGTCATTGTAGTGAATTTTTGCAGAAGCTTAATACAGAGTGCAACAAGTTTTTATAGGGATTCTTGTGTTAGAGTTCATGTCCATGTGTTTTATTTTTCTATGTAAATTGTGTTCATCCCATGTTTTTCTTATGCTAATTCTATCTCAATTGTTGAAACATAATTCATTTCATGTTTTGTTTTGTAGGATTTGGAAATTAATTGTTTCAATGTTCATGTAGGTGAATTCACATTACAGTTCTCACTTACCCTCTACCTTTGTTTTCCTCAATCGTAACACTACAACGATATTCAATTGGACATACATTTCCAGCTAACTTTCCCCTGTTTGACCTCTACAATTGATCTTTAAGAGTGATTATTCTAGTTTCTTGGTTTTCAAACCCATTGTCCAACAAAACCCTCACTTTATTATAAAAAATCCTCACTGTATCCAATACCTATCCTAAGATCATTTTTTGTTAGTCATCTCATCGAGGATTGACCAATTTAGAGATCCCTCTTTGGTTGGTAGGGCTAGATACCGA
Organism: Picea sitchensis; assembly: GCA_010110895.2. Taxonomy (NCBI): domain Eukaryota; kingdom Viridiplantae; phylum Streptophyta; class Pinopsida; order Pinales; family Pinaceae; genus Picea; species Picea sitchensis. The sequence continues at coordinate 18,597 of SNQJ01S0088640.1, forward strand.
CCAAAAGATTGGTTTGAGTTACCTTTTTCAATTTCCTTCACAACCTTGGGAGATATGACAGAGAGATAATAGGTGGAAAAAATATGTGATTTCCTAAGCCCATCATCTCCCCTCAACCAAAAAATGTTGCATGTCCCCATGAACTTACTATTATTGTTCAAGAGCACCAGAGCAAATATCTTCCCAATTTAAAGCTAGATGCCCAAATTCATTTGCACCATAAAATACAAGTGCTCTGTCTACTTGAGTGCATTTCATAACTTCTTCTCATTCTGCCTACTTTATGGGTGACATGTAAAACCTAATAGGACACCAAAGAATGGGAAAGTGAAATCCAAGGCCAAGCCACCTAAAATCGTGTATTATTATAGAGTTTATAAAAAAGGTTTCTCTATTGAAGGATCAAATGAAATATGGATAACCCACAAGTTTCCTATTCCTCAAGTAATTAGGGATTTGTTCCCATATGTCCTGAAATCAACAATTCTTTCAAAATTTTCTTGACAATTTCTTGGTAATTAGAGATATTGTATATTTCATGGTATCTAATGATTGCATAGTATCCAAGGTATCATAACAACCTTTGGTAATAAACTATTGTAACCGATGGTATGGGATAATGATACCAAATGATCAATCTTGGACCAAGATCCCACTACTGATACCAACATCCCATTCATGCATCTTTTGAACAATTAGTGGGCAATGGTAAAATCCCCACATGAAATTCTTAACTTGTTCCAAATCCAATTTCCATAACCAAATACAAATGTTATAGCATAACCACGGATGTAATATTCCATCAATATTAATTTAAATCAAATATAGTGGAAGAGTTTTGATTATGGTGTTAAATGTTACATTTGGTTCTTAGCATGAATTATGTCAATGATGAGTCGAGGAACCTCACCAAGTCAACATGGATTAAATTCTTGCTACATATCAATCCTAATAATGGTTTACTAATTCTATAATAATTATAAATTGTTGCATTGCATTTCTACAAGATCACTACCCACAAAACATTACATTTAAATCCAATTGTTATTGCATAACCATGAACCAATTTACCTTATTCTAGACACAATAAGTTATGCATGTAGGTAGAACACTAGTGACAATTAAGTTGGGTTTATGACTAGGACAACTTGCATTTCATTGAAGAATATCAAAGCTTCATAGGGATTCCTGGCATGGGAATAACTAGCAATGATTGAATTGCATCAACCTACTTACCTTATTCTAGAGCTAGTAAATCTACACATGTAGGTAGAAAACTGGCCAAGATGATTACGTTAGATTTTCTTCCCAAGACTTGCATTTCATTGAATAATGTCAAGATGTCACGAGGGACCCAATGATTTCATTCCACAATTTCAAGGCTTCATATGAATGGTGAATCTCGTAATAACCAACAATGATTGCATTCTATGACCCAACATACCATTTAGGAATTCATTTGAACAATCAATGGGAAATTATAAAATCCCCACATGAACAACTTTTTTGTTCCAAAGTGAAATTCCATAACAAAAATACACTTATTATTGCACAACCATGGATGTTATATTCCATGAGTATTATTTTAGATCGGATATAGTGAAGAGGATTTTCATTATGGTGTTGGAATCTTGGATTTGGTTCCCAACAAGGATCATTCCATTAACAATTTGAGTAACCTCAAGTCTTTGTGGACTTGTTGGTGGGCGAAATTGACCGTCTGTCAGCTGAGAGAGTGGAACAGTGCAGGGTTGTCTAAATAACCCAAATTAAGTTTAGATAGACCACTGCAGCAGAGTTTAGCGGCTCCGTTGGGCGCTCTAAGGTCTTCTATGAAAACCAAAGAGAATTGATCTAAATAAGTAATCTAACTAAACTAAATAAAACAAACTAAGCTATAACTAAATACAAGAAACTAACTAAAATAAAGGAAACTAGAAACTAATGAAACAAAGAAAATGAACTAATATACTAAATACTAATTATTCTATACAATCCACTAGTGTATTATAATAACTCAAATCAACTATCTAATTATCATCTACAATATTACTTATTCACAAATGCACACTATGAACAACCTCTGATTTGATTAAAACTGCAAAACTCATGTATGTGCATTTCAGGCTGACCAATAATCTCTTTTTGATTTTTATGTTTTATGAAAGAAATAAAAAATCGAAATTAAACAGTCTAATATATTTCATGAGAGTGCAAACAATCTAACATATATCTAATTAAACTACTATCTATGTTAAACTACTTAATAAAAGCAGGAAACTAAATACTAATTGATACAGAGCGGCAAGATGCATACTGTGCAGATGTCTTCTTAAGCTGGTTGTAGGAAGAAATTCACACCACTTAATCCTTAAGCTTCTAAATTAAGCGATGGGCTATCTTTGCTTCTTGAAGTGTTTCACAAGGACAAACAAGACATAAAAGAAAATCATAACAATCTTACGATGATAAATCTCTGCAATAAGAGAAGCGATTATGAAGAAAACTTATATAACAATTCAATCTATGAAGAGACAAAGCTATCATTCACAAAAATGAATTAATAATTGTTATGTCTTTTATCGATTTGGAAGAGACAAGATATGAATATTGATAATAAAATTATATCATTTGAATTTGATTTAGATAGCTAAAAGTAATCATAAACCATAAACAAAGTGATATACAAAACTTGAAACAAAATGTTGATATATTGAAAAGCAAAAGCTATGACAAAACATCAATTACGCTCAGGTCTTGTGAACTCCATGTCCTTGTTCTCCCTGGCCGAGGATGGTCATTATTACAAAAAATCATAAGTATATATAGGTTTCTTCACAGGGTAAAACTTCCTTGTGGATAATCTCAAATAGTTTTACACAATGTGGAGTTATCCCAAAATCATCTAAACTAAGGAAATAAAAATGCAAGTAGAATATGTAAAACATCCCCTAGCGCTCATCATATCTATTTGATTTGAATTTTCCTGTAATAGAACACAAAGATCAAATTAGGAGGATATTTTATTAATAAAAGCGGTAAAAAATTGACTCCACAGGACTTAGCTACATAATCATCTGATTCCGTAGCTAGTCTAGAATAGCATACATGATCAGATAGCAATCAAAATAAAATCTTAAAAGAAATCAAATCAATTTAATTATATTTTTCATCATCCAAATCAATTATAATATTCCAAATTGAAATTATATTTTAGATTAAACCATATCAAAATAAATGTAATCAAAACAGAGTATAGAATGCTCTATTTTTAGTCACCATAAAACATGGTCAAACTTTGACAAGCTTGTTTTGTTTTAGATGAAATTAAGGTGGAGAATCGAACCATGTGAGATCTGTAATCGTAATCAACACAGCCATAGTCGACCAGAATAGTAATCAAATACAATCAAAATCGAAATCATAATTATAATCGATATCAATTGAATAGATTTTTTACAGCTGTAACAATATACATATGTCATTTCAACCAATAGTAAAGATAAGCAGGTTGTATAGATTATGCATATGATTCATTCTATTGTAATCAAATATGAGAAAGGTTTTCACGATATACTCAAAACGAAAAATGCGTAACAATATTTATTCTGGTATGAAATAGCGAGAGGGAATTGAATCAGGTTATTGTAAATTATTAACAATTTCTCTCAATTTATCTTCGAATCATTAATCTTAATGGCAGCAAGTCTTCTTGTGAAAACCGGTGTTATAAACATAAAGCAGATAGCATAAGAACAACAATCACACCGCGGCATTCATTCCTGAAATTATGGAACCACGGTTTCAAGAGGAAACCCAACCGAGGAAAAACCTGCGTCTTCTTAGGGAGGGCGGACGGAAAACTCCAACTCCCACAGACTCCAGCACCCACTTGGGTGCGACCACCAAACTCCTTTTGCCGGCTTCAAAGCTGATGACACCAACAGATTCTACAAGCACCACTGGTGAAAGAGACCTCGATCTCCTAGCACCACCCTACCACCCTAATTTATCAAAATAAATATTGCTTAAATCAATTCACACATTCAGATATATCTTGCATACCCATTCTGCTGATATGCTCTGCATTCTTCACTGTCTCTAATCTACTGCTCTGCTTCACCGTCCTCTACAGCCCATTCTCATCTTCTTCTCATGTCATGCAGATTCTCCTCCTTTTCTCCCATTCATAGAGCTCACTCTTTCTCACATCAACAGCAACCACCCATCTCTGTTCCGGTATATGAGTTACCACATGCGAGAGGGTTTTCCATGCGTTTCTCAACTCCAACTTTCGGTTTCCTTTCTTTCCTTCTTTCTTATGCTTTTGCATGTTATCATTCTCCTTGATTTTCTGAAGCTGACTCTTTGCATGCCTCTCTACACCATGCCACATCATCTGTGGCGTGTTTATCGTGCTAACTTCGATTAATTTTAGACTAAAAGTCTTTCACCTTTTCTTAACTCCAAACTGCCGGTTCCTTTTTCAACATTAGGTTCTACGCTTTTCCCATGCCTGACGTTCTCCGCGTTTTGTGACTCTTTGCACGCCTCCTCTACACATGCCACCTCATGTAGCATTGTTCCGGCGATTAGATGTTCGGTGATCGTGTTCGGCATTGTGTTCGGCTTAGTGTTTCAGTGATGCGTGTTCAGTGGTGATGGTTGAGCTGCGTTTCGGCATGTTTCGCTTTTATTGTTGCGACGCTCATTTGCGCTTCCAGCGGTCGATGTTTGACGCTCGTTTCAGCATTTTGTGATTCGGCGACCAGCACTTCGTTTCACTTTTTGTTGCGGCATGCGTGTTCGTGTTGTGTTTGCGGTGATGTTCGATGTCTGTGTTCACATTTTGTGTTGAGCAATGTTCGCGGCATCTGTTTTCGCATTTGTGTTTGTGTTGCGGCATCTGTTCTTCATAAACAATACTGCCGTGGCGACAGCAGTCATCTCGTCGTTTAACTACTTTGTAGCCATATTTCAACAATCTCCCCTTTGGCATTGATGGCAATATGTCTTTCATTTCTCTCCCTTTGACATCAAAGGGCAAAGGTTAAAGCTGATTCTCCTCAAGCTCCTGACTTGGGCATCGGTATGCACAGAGAAGATATCAGCCTTACGATCTCTATGTATTTTACAACTAACGCCCACGTTACCTAAGTTGATGTAGAACCTCTTGTGAAAGGATCCTATGGACACAAGAATGCAATCGATAAATATGCTCTATCACAGACACATCACGGTAAGCACCGCTCCCCGACAAGGTCGCGAGATTATTTAGAGGAGGGTAGGACACCCATGTTCTGTCTGAGGTGTTCAAACTGTACCTTGGGTAATGGTTTGGTAAATATGTCAGCAATCTGCTCCATGGAGGGAATGTCTTTGCAAAACTCCACCTTGTTGCAACACGATCTTTTAAGAAATGATACTTTAGAGGTATATGCTTAGGTAGGATGAAGAAGCTGGATTCTTGGAAACACTAATAGTGCTTGTATTATCCGGTGAGGAATGGGTTCCTCATATATTTACCTTCAAGTCCACAGGCTTGTATCATCCATATTACAGGTACAACATCACGGCCCGAGCACAACATACCTTAGTGGTAGACAAAGCTATAGAACTTGCTTCTTGCTTAGCCATGCAACTAGCGAATCTCCCAAAAAGATGCACCTCCACTAGTGCTCTTTCTTTCATCTACTTTCAATTATTTGTCCTTGCATCTGAATATGCCACCGGCTGAAAATTTTGATTTCTTGGGTGCCTGACATAAGACGGAGTGCCTTCCGGATATTTGAAAATTCTTTTGGCCGCTACTAAGTGACTGCGTTTTAGGGGCAGCTTGAAATATTTCGACCATCCCAACAACATGCATTATATGCGGTCTTGTTATGGTGATGTATAGCGGACTTCCTATCATAGATCTGTACATTCTTTGATCCACTTCTGGGGGTAGTGTCATCTTTGCTCAATTTGCGGCCACAGACCATGGGTGTGCTCACAGTTGAGGCATCTTCCATTTGAAACCTCTTGACACCTCCTTTAGATACTTCTCTTGGGAGAAATAAACCTTCATCATTCGAGTAATTTGAGGTCGAGGGAGTATGGCCGGCTCTCAAACATAGACATCTCAAATTCAGATTTCATTGCATTAGCAAACCATTGAGCGGAGGAGTGATTAGTACAACCAAAGTAATATCATCAACATATTAGCACAACCGATTAAATCAACACCTTCAAATTTGGTATACAAATTGCTATCTCGCAGAATCTTTCTTGAAACCTTATCGTGTAGATATTTGTCCTGATCTCCCATACCGGGGCTCTTGGTGCTTGCTTCAACCATTACAATGCCTTTTCGACTGCGGACATAGTCAGATTTATTTGTGAGAGAAAAACCTTCTGTTTGCTCCATATACACCTCTTCTTCTAAATTTCCATTCAGAATCTTTGACTTGACATCCATCGGTATACTTTGAATCATTTGTGACGTGCATAGGCTAAAAATATTCTTATAACTTCCATTCTTGCCACTGGAGAAAGCGTTTCATCAAAGTCTTGTCCTTCAATCAGAGCATATCCCTTGAGGACTAGTCTTGCCTTATTTCTCACAATCTTACCTTGTTCATTTAACTTATTCTTAAGACCCATTTTGATCCTATCATTCTTGTCTGAAGGTCTAGGGCACAAGTTCCTAGGTGTTATTATTTTCAATCTGGTCGACTCCTCATTCATGTTTGCTATCCAGTCTTTGTCTTCTGAATTTCATTAAAGCTTTTGGTTCAATTGTAGACAAAATGCCACATGAGACTTTTCAAATTATTTTAAAATTTTCCTTCTAGTCTGAATCCCTTTATTCTCATCACCAATGGTTTGACTTCGGGGATGATTCTTTCTAATAATTACGGAAGAGAACTCTGTTGTGTTGGGTATCTCCTTCTTCATCTTCTGGCTCGGATTCTTCCTCCTGTGACCCTTGGACTGTTCTTCATCTTCATCATCCAAGACTGATTCTTCATCATCTCTGTGATTGGTGTCTTCATGACATTCTTCATCTAATTTAACATCATGTTGTCCAACCATTCTGTCTTAGTCTCTTGTTATAGCATCTGCAGCCTTTGCTATTTGTAGCATGTCCTAGAAGATTCCTTCATCAGCCACAGTCATCATACTTACCCGGATTCTCATCATTATTCTTGAGTAGCATCGCTTCCAAAGACAACCAGAGTGCTTAATGTGGCGGGTCTTCCAAACCATAGATGATATGGAGTCTTATCAACTGTTTAATTCAAATGTGCTTTATTAAAGAATATTACTGACTGTATGAATTACTTCTACCAGGAAGCTTTGAAATATCTTTCCTTCATCATTGATGGAGTGCCATTTTCTTTGAATTTGTTCTATTAAATCTTTCTACCACTCCATTTTCTTGAAGTTCTTGCAATTGTATTCTCTTAGATGCCATTGCTCATCCCACATAAATCCTTGAATTGTGAACTCTCCTCCTCTGTCCGGATCGATAGCTTTTATTTTCCTTCGGTTTGAGTTTTAGGTCAGCTTTGAAGTGTTTGAACTTGGAAAATGCTTCAGATTTCTCCTTGAGGAGCGCCAACCCATGTCAATGCAGATAATCATCGATAACCAACATAAAATAGTTTTCTTTACTTTTTGTACCTTCCTTTCTTGATGGGCCACCGCAGTCCATATGAACCTTCTTGAAGGGGTTGTGATGATGGAAAACTTTTGATTTAAACTGAGTTAAATTGGAGTTTTTCCATTTGACATGGCTTACACAATATCATGTGGTTTTGATATTTGGGAAATCTCTTACTGTATACGTTTCTGAGTCTTATTAGATGATCAAAGTGTAAGTGTCCCGATCTTAAATCATACGACCGGGCTTTCATTATATTTAGCAGATGACATTCTTCTCTTCCTTCTTTTAGAATGTAAACATTATTTTATGTTCTTACTCCTTTGGCAACTAGTTTTCACGAGGAGACCTCTTTAATTTTACAACCTTCTTAGTGTAAGCCAGAACTTCACATCCTTTATCACACATCGGCTTACACTAAGAAGGTTGTGCTTTTAACCCATCTACAAATAACACGTTGAGCTTTTCCCTTTCCATTTACTTTCGGACTAACCGTCCTTTTCCTTTTACTTTTCCTGGTGCATTGTTTCCCAAGGTTACCTTTCCACCTTCACGCTCAGAACCGGGGTGAAAATAAACTTCTCCTTATCTCCCGACATGTGCTTTGGTTGTCAGTTGTCAATGTACGAGGGGGTCCTTACGTTTTACAGGCTGAGAGCACAAGGTTACGATGAGACTTATCTTTCTTTCTCCACATACATTTTTGTTGTTGTATATTTCGTTTTAACTCTGCCTTGTAATGCTTCAAATTGCACTCTGTGGCTACATGTCCAAAGTTAGAACGGTTGTAGCATTTTGGTTCATTGTATAAGAGTCAAATGGATTAGCATTTCTATGTTGTTCCCTTCTTTTACCTGTTGGTAAGGCAACCCGACCCTTGTGATGATACGCTATTTTTGACATCAGTAATGAATGCTTCTGAGATTATAAGAATAGTTTACAGCTTTGTGCCCAAGTTATAGCAGCAAAAAACAAAAACCATTGAAGAAAATTAGCATGCACGAGATCTTGGTTGATTCCTAGAGATAATACATTGATTTTTGGTCCTCATGTTTTGTAATTCTGGTCTGCATTTTGAATTCTGTTATTTGACCTCTTTCCTGGACATCCTGGTTTGTATGGGTTTATTGATTGAACCAACATTTGCTTGTTTTTTCTTATTACTTGAGTGTTTTATTGGCAAATGGACATGCTCCAATATTTTCTATTTTAGACCTTTCCAATTGCTTCTAGCTGTCTGAAACTTAATCACATTGGATGATTAAATTCTTTAACTACTTCTTTGTTTGCTTCTTCTTTATATCCTAGATGATTTGTCATGGAGGGTCTTTGTCTGTTTAAAATATTGTTTAGTTCCTTTGAAGCTTTGATACTAGAATATTCTGATTATACCGGGCTTGATATTTTCCTAACTCCTTCTTAGGTTCTTCTTCTTCTAGATGTTCACATGTGGATCTACCTTCAGCTAACTGCTTCTTTAGGACTTCTTCAATTTTCTACGCCTCTTCAAGTTCTAGCTTCAATAGGGAATTCTATTGTATTAGTCTCATCTTTGGATCCAATAGCGTTTTGTTTCTTTTCTTTATTCGGTCTATTTATTTCTTCCGAGGCACAAGTAAGCTCTACCCTTCCCATATCCACTTAGTCCATATCATCCTCTGAACAATTCAGCTCAAGTTCTTCTATGGCCATGAGCATGGAAGTCATCTTCTTGGTTTTCATGGGAAGATTCACTATCGAGTTTTCTGTAGAATCATCATTATTTACACACAGACTTTCTTTTTCTTCTTATACTTATTTTTAGTTATTATATTTCTTCCTTGGAACTCTTTCTTCATCAAATGGGTTTTGTTCTTTCCCTTTATGAGGGACATTTGAGCAAAATGCCCCACCTTACCATAGTTGAAACACTTAAAAGGTAGCTTTCCATTGTACTTTCCTGATCCATTTTTTAACCTTCTTACAAATTTTGCCTCGATTTCATCCATCTCGTTCGATTCTCTTTTCTGCTTTGAATGGGGCTTCCCTAGATGAGTTTTGATGTTTTCTAATCCTCATTTCATAAACAGTTAAAGTTCCTAGCAACTGATCAGAGATAATGTCTTGAGTTCACTCATCTCCTCTATTACTGAGACTTTAGGATTGAATCTTCGGTAGAGATCTCAAGATTTTTAAATACCCAGTGAGTCATCAATTGTTTCTCCTAAACCCCTCATAGCATTCACCATTTCATCAACTCTCAAGAAAAACTTACTTATGTTTCATCTTCATTCATTCTCAAGCTGTTCCAAATCTTCGACCTATGAGTTTGTAGCAGCATCTTTAACTTTCTCATTTCCCTCATAGCTACTTATAGAGTTTTCCACATTTCTTTGCTATGAGTTTGTAGATTCATTACTTTCAAAAAATTCTGATTGACTAGACCACTGAGAATAGCATTCACAGCTTTTGCATTAAATGTGAACTCTAGTTTTTTATCTTTAGACAGCCCGAAACAGTTAGTTTTGTATATCTGTTTCTACTACTTCCCAAACATGCATCCCGGAGACATTAAGTATGTTCTCATTCTTACCTTCGAGAGGCAAATTTGTGCCATTAAATATGGATGCCTTGTTGGTTGAACCATCATGACTAGTGGTTTCGCTGCGGGATCTTCCTTACACTAAAGGAACCATTCGATGCCAATTATTCTGGTATGGAAATAAGCGGAGGTGAATCGATTGTAAATTGGTAACAATTTCTCTCAATTTTATCTTGGAATCGGTAATCTTAATGGAAGCAAGTCTTTACTTTGTGAAAACCAGGTGTTATAAACATAAAGCATATAGCATAAAGAACAACAATCACCCACAACATTCATTCTAGAGTATGAGACACGGAGTTTTCAAGAGGAAACCCAACGGGGAAAAACCTCGTCTTCTTAAGATGTTGGTGAAGCTTGACCGTTACATCTCATCTTTATGAGCACCAACTCATAGAGGCTACAACCTCACGATTGCCGACACCAAGCGGGCAGAGCATAACTCCCACGGACTCGGCGCAGATTTGGAAGCACAAACTCCTTTTGCCGGCCTTAGTGAATGAAGGCACCAACCTTGATTCTACAAGCACCCACTTGCAATGCAGAAGAGACATCGTCTCCCTAGCACCCACCCTACCACCCTAATTTATCAGAGAAATAAATGTGCCAAATCAATTCCGCACATTCGGATATAGCTTGCATACCCATTAGTCACGCTGCATTCTTCTTTGTTCACGATCTGTTGCTCTGCTTCATTGTCCTCTGTAGCCCATTCTCGGCTTCTTCTCTTGTCACGCAGATTCACCTCCTTTCTCCCATCCGTAGCGCTCACTCTTTCTCACAACAACAACAACCACTACATCCTACGTTCCGGTAGCATTATATAGATTCACCACATGCGGAGGTTTTCCATGCGTTCTCAACTCCAACAACAGTTTTCCTTTCATTCTTTCTTCCGCTTTTGCATGCTATCATTCTCCCTTGATTTTCTGAGCTGACTCTTTGCATGCCTCCTCTATTCATGCCACATCGTACTGTGACGTGTTCCTCTGTCTTAACTTCCGGTCCTAATTTTAGACTAAAGTCTTTCTTAACTCCAAGCTGGGTTTCCTTTTCTTTTATTAGTTCTTCTTCTTTTCCCGTACGGTTCTCCCGATTTTACGAGGCTGACTCTTTCGCCTCCTCTACACATGCCACCTCGTGCAACGCTGTGTTCCAACATCCGCGTTTCAGCATCTGTGATCCAACATTAGATGTTCGACCGTGTTCCGGCCCGGTCGTGTTCGATTAATTAAGTGTTCCGGCTTCCGTTTCAGCATGTTTCACTTTTTGTGTTGCAGCATCATTTTGCTTCAACGGTCGTGTTTTGACAACTCGTTTGACATTTGTGATTCAACATTTGTGTTTTAGCATCTACGTTTCACTTTTGTGTTGCAACATCGTGTTCGTATTTGTGTTCTGGCGTGTTTCAACATCTGTGTTCTACATTTGTGTTTGTGTTGCAGCATCGGTGTTCGCATTTGTGTTTGTTTCAGCATTTGTTCTTCATAAATAATCGATTGCCATCAATGACAACCTTGATCATACGTCATTCTTTAAGCTGTAGCCATATTTCCAGCGATTATTGACCAAAGCCACCATAGATTTCAATTGTTGGGTGTAACAACAATATCAATAACCATAAGATGGACAACAATCAAACAAAATCAGGTCTGAGCCAATTATGGAACAATTCATCATCCTGTGCATCGTCATTTGTAACTGAATATCGATAGTTATTCCAATTCAAAAGATAACGGGGTCGGTTTAATCAACGGGCCACAGCAAGTTGATTGGCTAGACTTCACATAAGCTCGGATACGATTTGTATCAATTCATGCTATAAAATAAAACCCCTTTTTTAAACAAAATCCCTCGGTATCCGGGTTGGTCAAATATTTTCGAGGAATAAAATTGTAGCAGAACAACCCTTCGTTTATGTGCATCGCCGCCAATTCGAGATAAAAAGATAGATCGTGTTTCAAAATTTGAAATTCAAAGCGGCTTTCCTATAATAGATGCAATAGAGCATTCAATTGTAACTAATTTTAAACAATCAAATCGAGAATGTAGTAGATGAAACCAAATTGCACTTGTCATGAAATGAAACAAATGTCTGGATTTGCACAATGCGGCGATGATTTAATGGATTTAGAAGACAAGAGAGGTGTAAAACAACTTTTAGAGAATTAAAAAAATGAATTGGCTGCCAACAAGACTAAGTCCTATATGCATTTAATTCCCAACAAGAGTTTACTAATTCTATTGCAAATAACAATGATTGTATTTTATTTCTAGAAGACATTGCCCATGACAGCATTATTTTCAAATCCATTTTTTATTTCCTATCCATGGGTTTTCTTACCTTGTTCTAGAGTCAATAAATTTGCACATGTAGACATATCACTAACCATAGAGATTGGAGTTGGGTTTTATTCCTAGACAATTTGGATTCACTAAGAATTCCAACACTTCACTAGGATGGTGAATCTAGGAATAATCAACAATTATTAAATTTGTGAAAAAAAAAGGTTTTGTTGCATTTTGGGAGTAGTGGGACCCACAATCTCGCGATCCACTCTGTGATGTCTGCAGTTGCAACCCATACGCATAGTGCGACCCACGGAGCACATGTAGACATATCACTAACCATAGAGATTGAGTTGGGTTTTATTCCTAGACAATTTGGATTTCACTAAGAATTCCAACACTTCACTAGGATGGTGAATCTAGGAATAATCAACAATTATTAAATTTGTGAAAAAAAAAAGGTTTTGTTGCAATTTGGGAGTAGTGCGACCCACAATGCGATCCCTCTATGCAGTGTCACCCACGGTGCAACCCTTCTGCATAGTACGACCCACAGAGTGACACTTCTGAGTAAGGTTGGAGAATTCAGTTTTGGAAGGCCTTCCCATTGGTAGTTTCTTGAGTTTGATGGTTCATTGGAAAGTAGACACGTGGGGATACTTGACCTAGTTTCCATAATTCAAAACGGACTCCTAAAAGTTGGCCAAAAATATCCTTGAATTGGTGCGATGCTTCTACAATTTTTGACGCTGTGCTTTTGTTAAACATTCAATTTTTTTTATTTTTTCCTGTTTTGGTCGAAGTCAAAGGTAGTAGCTCAAATTTTAAAACATTGTATCATTTAATTTAGTCAAATAAGGATGGTCATAGTAATTTATGATGTAAATTTGGATGACAGTGAATACATTAAATAGGTCAAAGCTCAGTTGAGATAAATTTGGGAATTAGTGCAACCTCCTAGATATTGTGTTTTTGTTGTAGATCTTTTAGGAAACTGGTCCTAATTTGAAGGATTTGACCCTTGGAGGTAGGATCTGCATTTTTAATCTATTTGTATACTCAATGTAACCAAAGGGGGCGGGGGCGGGGGGGGGATAGTATTGTTTTGAAGCTTTGGAAGCCATTGTAGCAGATTTTTGCAGAAGCTTAATACAGATTGCAACAAGTTTTTATAGGGATTCTTGTGTTGGAGTTTGTGTCCATGTGTTTTATTTTTCTATGTAAATTTTCTTCATCCCATGTTTTTCTTATGCTAAATCTATCTCAATTGTTGAAACATAATTCATTTCATGCTCTGTTTTGTAGGATTTGCCAATTAATTGTTGCAGTGTTCTTGTAGGTGAACTCACATTACAGTTCTCACTTACCCTCTACCTTTGTTTTCCTCAATCATCACACTACAACGATATTCAATTGGAAATACATTTCCAACTACATTTCCCTTGTTAGACCTCTGCAACTGATCTTTAACAGTGATTATTCTAGTTTCTTGGTTTTCAAATCCATTGTTCAGCAAAACCCCCACTCTGTTATCAAAACTCCTCACTATACCCAATACCTAGTCTAATATCATTGATTTTTAGTCATATCATTGAGGTTGACCAATTGAGAGAGCCCTCTCTGGTTGGTAGGGATAGATACCGACCAAAATATTGGTTTGAGGTTACCTTTGCCAGATTCCTTCATAGCCTTGGGAGATCTGACAAAGAGACAACAGGTGGAAAAAGATGTTATTTCCTTAGCCCATCATCTCCACTCAACCAAAAGTGTTTCATGTCCTCATGCAACCTACTATTCTTGTTCAAGATCACTGGAGTGAATATCTTCCCAATTGAAGGATAAATGCCCAAATTCATTTGCACCATAAAATCCAAGTTCTTTTTCTACCTGAGTCCATTGCATAACTTATTCTCATTCTGCCTACTTGATGGGTGACTTGTAAAACCTAATAGGACACCAAAGAAGGGGAAAGTGAAATACAAGGCCAAGCCACGTAACATCATGTATTATTATAGAGTTTATATAAAAGTTTTCTCTGTTGATGGATCAAATGAAATATGGATAGCCAACAAGTTTCCTATTCCTAAAGTAATTAGGGAGTTGTTCCCATATGTCACGGGAAATCAACAATGCATTCAAGGAATGTTTCTTTACAATTTCTTGGTAATTAGAG
>SNQJ01S0088641.1:0-10526 GCA_010110895.2 Picea sitchensis
GGTTGTGCACCTTATGTTGTCTCATTGTGTTCATCATGGTTGTGTCTTGTTAGTCGTCGGGTGGTGATGTAGAGTCGAATGTGTTGTTCCCTTGTACACGCACGCACACACTTTAAAAAAACAAAAAAACAAAAAAAAAAAAAAATCACTTGTTATCAGAGGTTGTCGTCGTAACGAGGAGGATGTTACAAGTTTTGATGCAAGGATGAAGGCTTGTATGCTAACATTCTAAAATATTTCATGGGGTAGTTCTCAACTTCCCTACCTATGTCAAGGAACTCTATGCCTTGATTCATTTTTTCAAGAAGTGGAAACACTTTATGATGGGAAAGGAGACCATCATCCACATAGATCACCAGCTACTACCATATTTTCATGCCCAAAGTAAGCTATAGAAAACTAGACATTATAAGTTGATGGTTTTTTTACAACAATTTCATCTAGTCATCAAGTATAAGAAGGGTAGCACAAAAAAAAACCATTCATTCTTTGAACAAGTTTGGTGCTCTTTGGGATACCAAGGAGCATCATGTCAAATAGGGATACCATACTTCTAAATACATTTTGGAATACATTGTGGGAGAAGATGGACACTAAGTTGCAGAGATATACAACATTCTATACACAAACATATGGGATGAGAGAAGTATTCAATAGGAATTTGGCTACAACTTTTGAGGGGTTACAATCAGAAGCATATGAATACCTAGGGTTGAAAATATGATCTACATACAACACTCTTATAATATAGTAGTCCACACTTCTATTGGTAAGTCACCTTTTGAAACCTGCTTTGGATATTTTCCACCTTCACCCTTGGATGTTGTACATGGAAAACAAGGAGGAGTGAGGGGAAAATACAAGACCAGACATTATCAACACAGAACATAGAATTCATTCTAAGTGGGAGACATAGCTTAGCTACAACTGAATAAGGAAATACTACAGGGTCCTAGTAAGAAGATCATGACTCTATCATATGGACCTTTAGAGATATTGGAGAAGGTCAGAGAGAGCACCTACATACATTGCTCAGGGGTATTTTGTGAGAAGGTGGGATAGAAAACCTAGAGACTCAATCTACCCCCATACATTCTCATTTATTGAGTAGTGAATGAAAAGAATCTTAAACTCTACGATCCTTCCATGTTGGATCAGGAGAAGGGGTAGGTCCTACCTTCCATAGAGGACTTAGCACTAGATGCTCAGAAAGATTTGGCAGAGGAAATTCTTTTGAAGAAGTGTCCCAAAAATAATAGATAGGGGCAGCATGGCCTTTGGAAGATTGGGTTGAAAGGACAACTTCCAGGCAAAGAAAAGTGGTATTTCAGGGAGAAGGTAGAGAAACACATTTCTCACCTCATTCAATAAAGATTTTTGGGACCAAACTCCTCCCTAAATGGGGAGCCATGATTTTTATTGGATCATTATATTATTTTTCATTTATTTCGATGCTTTCATAGTGGAAAAAATTGGAGGAACCATCTTGCAGGGTCATTTTAATGGTAGTTCCCAGTTTGGAAAATTGGGTTTTGAAACTTTCGAGAGCCATTTTGAGGCATCAAACGACATTTTTTTGGGTCAAAACTTTCCTATATTATGCTAGGACCCCTTGATGTTATTCTACACATAAATACTTTTCCAACGGTGCAAAATCACCTGAAACATATCTCATATGCAAAATTTATACCTCGCTCAAGTTGACCTACTGTGTTGACCACCATGGTATGAGTGGATGGAACGTCAACCCCCATTACTCATGAAAATGGGGCAAGCCACAAATGGAATTTCAAGAAGATTCTCGAAGGTCCAAAACCTTATCATAATTGAGGGATGAGGAAGTCAAAACCCTACCCCTAGATGGCTATCAGACGATGTTAATATAGGCCTTCGAGGAGTAAAAGTGGTTCCATTCTTTTGCATTGTATCTTGTTCCATAGTTGAGCATAGCAGTTGCGAGTGGTATTTTGTGAGTGTATCAGAGGATGAGAGGTTTATTAGAAATGCAGGCTAGAGTTTCAAAGGCAACTCCATAGAGAGTTCCTCTTTATTTGTACTTGCATTTGAAGAAAAGAGAACATAGCGAACTCACCTTCTAACTGTGTTTTCTCTCATATTGGGTTTCCCAGGTTATATATTGTGTTTATTTGTGGATGGTGTGTGAGCATTTACGTCTATTCTCTATTATTTTCGCATTTCATTTATTTCATACATTTAAGTAGAAAAAACCACTAATTAAAGAATCTGAGATCTAAGGGAAACTAACCTTCACAGTAAAGATTTCAGTAATTTTATTATATTTGTTGTGACAAACTATCCAGTGGAATATCCATGGAAGTTTACAAATCAATTCATCACTTCTAGACAAATAATGTTCTTCATTTATGGATTTGTAGAGTTTTGAGTCATGTTGTTTTGACCTTTTAGATCCTCCAAATCTAGTGGTTCATGTTATTACCATCATTTCAGTGTAGGATTATGTACTTTGTTCTTTTTTTAAGAGAAGCATGCATGATGAAAAGAAACCTAGATATGCCCTAGTTGTTGGCAAATTCGACACTGAAATTCCATATTCACATCATCCAAAGTTTGAACCCATTAGAAATTACCTTGTTGTAATAACATCTTATTTGGTAGGCCTTGACTAATGTCAATCTTAACACATACTTTAGAATTTGAGAAAAGACCCAATTTAATTTGATCTATATTTGTTTTGATGCAAGTGCCCAAGTATTGCCAATATCCTTAGGAACTACAAAATACCAAAAATGAAGAGGAAAATTTGGGAGCCAAAACCAAACTAGAACCTTTGTTATAGTCATAGTCACAAGGATAAAAATCAAAATCAAGGAACCGATCCCACTTTACCCCAAAACTAGGGACCCTACAATACAACTCTTTGATAATAAGTTGTATTTTCAAGCTATATAGTAAAGAAACCTTTAGAGTAGACATAAACCTCACGATGCTTTGTCCATGTCGAAAAAATCAATTGGTAAAAATATGAACTAGAATATCAGAAACCATTGAATATGAAAATTACCATTGAAGAATAGTAAAATGAAAACAACTTGTAACCTACAACTTTCAGACCTTAAATTTGGTCACTTATCTGGGAAAACCTTATGCATGTGGGTAAATTCTACTATTTATGTGGTGGATTTAAAGTAGAAATTGGAACATTGCCAAGAGATCCATGTTGCCTAGTAGCATAATTTTTGCGAGGGTAATCAATTGGAGGATCTATTGTAATTTTTTTATTATCATATTTGTAAATGTTCAACTTTTATGTTGGCAATGTGAATGCATGGAGGAGTTGTGGGAAAAGAAAGTATGTGATTCTAAAAAACTCTTCCTTTTAAGGATGCGGTTTGGAATAAATCATACAATTCAATGAATTTGAACCCTTATATGTGTGTGTGTGTACCTTTTTTACAAAAATAGTTATAGACATGGTTGTCTGAGGCCTACCAAGAAGGAAACCAAGCATCCAACCACTCTTCAAAAGAATTCTCACATTGTCTAAAATAGTCATATTATAACCAAAACAGATGGAGAGTTTCAAAACATCAAGTGCATCAAAGTGAAACAGAAAACATAAAATAAAGACAACTAAAACCAAAGTAAGACTAACAGATAGTATGATCAAGGTGAAGTTAGTTTAAAATGGATTGGTTGGCATGAAGTCTCTTAACCTTTGGCTTTGCCCGACACTTCCTATCCTGGTTTGTCATCAATGATGATTAGGTTGGATTTGGTTCCTTCAAAACCAATAGTTTCCATTACCTCCATCATTTCCTCCATCATTTCCTCCTCTTGTCATGGATCCCAGTGAGAGACATTGAAACTAAGCCCAAAGATGACCTTGCACAACACTATAAATTTGGTTTCCAACCTCCTTAGTCTATCCAATGTTTATGGCTCCTGATGTCCCTTGCTACCCAATGAGATGGAAATAAGATCCTTGGTCAGCCAGTAGAATTCCATGGCATGAAACACCTTTGTGTCTCTTGACCTAGAGAAGCTAGAGTTTGAAACCCAATCCTAAAATTGTCTATGAATTGTTGTTTGTAGGTCTAGTAGCACCTATGCCAAACCACATCTACTAGACCCTCCAGATCTTTTTAAATGTGTTGTGGGGTGCCTTGGTTGAAATGATATTGGGCATGTGCTACAACCCTTTCCACACTAGTGCAATGAGGGTGATAATTGGCTCATATAGGGGTCTGAGACTTGGCTTTCCCCTTCCTCATTGGACCCTAATGAATAGATTCATGGGTTTCCAATGTCACCTTATCTATCATAAATATCAACAGAATCCAAGGAAGTCATAAATATCAACAGAATCCAAGGAAGTAAGAACAAAGGCCTTACCCACACAAATATGTAAGAAACCCACCATTCCTACAACCTCAAGATGCTTTAGGACATGAACTCCTAACCATAAGAGTGGAGAAATATCGGTTAGTCATCTCTTGGTTAAGGAGAAAAAGAACCAAGGAAAAATGTTGGATAGCCCACTTCACCTTAGAAACCCAAAACCAGATCTTGGGAGTAATCATAAACATGAAAACCCTATACCCCACAACTTCATACAATAAAGAATGCACCAGAGACTCAAATTCTAAATAAACCACCAACAAATTCAAATCAATACACATGCAAACAAAATTCGTGAACATTATACCACATTAGAAAAAAAAAGGATAGAAAACCCATATTGTCCAACTTCAAACTGTTGTAGGAGGGTTGGGTCCTATGAATATAGTGTACATAGTCGACCAACTATAGTGCATCTGATTAAAATCTCTCACAACACTCACATCCATCATCTCTCATGCCCACAATATTCTGAATTCCATATTTCCTCTCATAACTTGATGCTAGAGTCATCTTTTGGGAATCACATTAAGCCTTCTATACTACCTCCACCACATTCATCAATCGACATAAAACAACCATCACCATCCCACAATCCACCATAACTGAAGGTGTATGAGGCCAATTCCCATTGGGAAATGCATAAGTGGAAGGAGTATGTGTCAAGCTTCCACCCTCCATGTGGTGGAAGCATCCAATGCCACAATTGTCACCTAATCCAAGGGATATATATGACCTTTTTACTTAAGGTAACCCGAAATATTTTATTTATTATTTTATACTCTATTAATTTTTTTAAATGCCACATGTTAATTTCATGTTACACAAACATTACAATGGTTCTATTATTATAAATGTAATCTCTTGATATATATATATATATATATATATATATATTCAAATGTATTGAGAAGCTACACAATTTTTGTATGAGCATGTTATATATTTTCTCACAAAAACATACAATAGGAAACATTGACTTGTGGTAGAATTTTGACTTGTATGGATGAGTTTCGCTTGGAGACACAAAACTTTGACCATACTTGCAAGAATCTTGAATCATGATAGAATTTCTATCCATGCTTAAATTATTTCCCAAGCCCTATTAGGTTTGTGGATCTAAAAGAAGATTTATCTATCAGAAATTAACTCTACTTTCACCTTTGAAAAAATATTCTACAAATTGATAAAAAAAAATTAAAAAAGACACCCATCTTCCCCTCAAAAAACTTTTAAAATGATATTCCCTAAAATTGTTCATTTTCCTAACATAAAACTTAATCTTTTGAAAGTCGGAAAACCATTTTTTTCCAATGTAAATATCTATTTTTTTTTTTCTTTTTGAGACTCAAAAAATATTTGTATTAATATGTAGCCAAAAATGGAAAAAATCTTCTATAAAGATAATAGAATAAAGAAAGCTCAAGAAAGATTTATAACTATCATTGATTTCCCCAAAATCTAGCCTTTCATCTCCCAATTCCTGCTAGAAGCTATATATATAAGTACTAACAAGACAAGTTTAAAGTCTTTAAAAACATTCAAAATACATATGTATTTGTAAAACATTGGACAAATTTGTTACCATAGATTTTCCTTTGAATGGATACTAGACTAGCTCTATGCTTTTGGCTCCTTGAGCTACTCTCTAGAATCTCCTTCATTTTCTTTATTTTTTTCCTATCTTGATGTCTATTGCATCGTGGTGTCTGAGGTGTAATTTTCACTTGTGTACTAAACATAGTGTTTTACCTTATAGAAATCCATTTCAATTTCTAACATTTTTTCCCCATGTGCTTCAATGATACTCATTATCTTGTTAAATTTCTCTTTCTATTACACTTCTAGATTATGGAGGATTTATCAGAGAGAACTTCCAGACTATGGAGGATTTATGAGAGGGTTCTTAGCGAGATGCCATTACTTTGTAAAAACTCTTCACGCGTATGCAATTTCCCGTGGATACCTTCAAGACCTCTTGAGTCCATGTTTTTCCAAAACTAGAAATGAGCACTCCATATCTCACTGAAATCTCAATAAACTTGTTTGCCCAGAGAGGGACCTAAAACCCTCTTGCGAAGAATGAGAAGAAGTACAGAGAGGAAGAACCACCAATTCCACGCTATTTTAGTAGAGTAAGAGACCATGCTTTGAGTAGATATTCAAACATTCACTAGGGAGACAAATTTCAAGCCAAAAAGAATCCACAAACATCCCACATACCAGTCACCTAGAATATGCAACCAACAATTCAAATTACCAAGACAACATACCCAAAAAAGGCATAAGTGGCAGGCCGAAAAAAGGGGATGAGAGAGGACTTCCTAGGCTCCTCTCTCCATGGATTGCACCTTCCCCAACTTGATAAACTGAACAGGATTAAGAGATTATGAAAATAAAAAAAAGGTGGAAAAGCAAATCCCAAATCTAGACTATATCATCAAAGCAAGTGACTTGGCTTTGAGTAGAGGTTCAGACATTCACTATGAAGATAAATTCTCCATTAGGCCAAGGAGGAACCAAAAACATCTTACAACCCATGTCAACTTGTGTAGCCAACCAACATGTAAAAAAAATACTTCAAGATGACATACCCAACAAAAACAAATTGACAAGCCAAACAAAGGGGTTGAGAAAAGGCTTCCCAGGTTCCTCCCTCCATGAAATGAACTATCCCCAAATTGATGAAACTGAACATCACTGAAAGAGGGAAATTTTGAGAATGTTAGATAGCAAATTTCAGGATATTTTAGCACTTACATGGGACACTATATGTTGGAGATCTGTGAACCTTTCCAATTCGCCAATCTTCTCTCCCAATTTTGAGCCAGGAAGGGAGAGCTCCGCTCTCCAAGAGATCCCCAAACATTTAGAAAGTTCCATACTTTGTTTGGGTTTATCCCACCTTTCCAACAAAGGGTGAGCAAAGGGAATATACATTGAATGCCACATTCTCTGGCTCGTGGTGCTCTTGGTGAGCTATGGCCTTGAATATCTACCCCGCTTGCTTGAACCTTGCCTTCCTTTAATATTTGCTTCATGGTCTAGAAACGTCATGCCTAAAGGATGTAAATTCACGAGTTAAGCTTAGGGGATGAAGGAGAGAGTAACACCCCCATTTTTCCTCAAGGTTCCTTGAGATAGGCTAGAGGCTTCTCTAGCCAAACTACCATTGCTTTCTTGTAAGACATGAAAAAGAGAGAGTTTGTTTAGCTTCTGAGTGAGTTTTGCTATTCTGACGAGAATTGAAGCTAATTGGAAGTTCTTCAGAGGTTCCTTGTATGCTAGAGACTTAACAATAATCCTTGAATCTCTGATGATTGTCAATTCCCTTATCCCCAAGTAAATGACAATGGACATGCCTTGAAGAAGGGCGTATACTTTCGCTCGATTGTTTGTCACAATTCCTAACCTCCAAACATAAGCATATACATGATTTCCTTTAGGATCATAAATGTCCCCTCCCTCGTAAGCCCACCCCAATGTAAGACTAATTTTAATAAAAGAAATATATATATATATATATATATATATATATATATATATAAACTTAAATTTTTTAACATAGAAAGATATATAATTTGTTTCCTTTATTAAATATCTCAAATTTGTTATATATTCGAATACTTAATAAAACAAATTATATATCTTCTAAGGTTAAAAAATTTCTAAGTTTCTATATATATATATATATATATATATATATATATATATATATATATATATTTGTTTTCTATTGAATCATTCAAATACACATCACATTACAATCGAGATTGTCAACTAAGTAAAAAGGTATAAAAATATTCACCGACCTAACGAGTTTTATGGTTTTACTTTTAGGAATATTCAAATGCAAGTATATACAAAATTTTATCTTTACATGTCAACTTGGAGTTTGGTGGGTATTCAAATGATAATTCCATAATTACATGTCAATTAAGTGGAGTTTGTTGGGTTTAAAAAGTCATCAATTTGAACGAAAGTTATGGGTAGTCATTAGCATACCGACCCTTTGTTATATATACATATAATTTAATTTATTAATATTGTATATTTATTAATTTATATTTTAATTATTATTTTTTAAAGTGAGAGATGTATATAAATTATTTATTTAATAAAATAATTATTAATATATAAATCATTTTATTTTTAAAATTTAAAATTTCATTTTTTGCAATTGAATTAGTAAAAAAACATATATATTTATATATTAATTGAAATTATAATTATAAAAAATGGAGGTTGTGTCGAAGTAAACATCTTATTACATAATGTTAAGTTTCAACAAGATTGAGGTTACAAAATGATTCATACAACACATCAAAAGGGGGTTGTAATTGAACTAACTGTATTTTAGAATTTCTTGCATGAGAAGATTTTAACAAATTGCTTACATAACAAGATACAAAAAAAATACATTTCTAGATTGGATTATGAGTTCAACTTCTTGTCACCATTGACTATGATCATGAAGAAGATTTTTTCTTCTTCACAATTGTAGTCCAAACTTCTTTTCTTTTCGATGTCTTTGGTGCCTCTTTGTCCATTCTCGACATGCCTTGATTTGAAGGTTCATGTTGTTTAAGGGTCTCTCCTTCATCTCCCTGATTCACCCAACTTTCCTTTCGGGCTAGACCTAAGGGACTAAAATAATCACGTTCCAAAAAATCTTGTGGTGCCGCATTAGGATTTTTGAATGCTTCTTGGCCTAGATCTGGAGGGATAACAATTTCCTCTTTCACTGGATCATGTGGATCCACATCTTTCTTTTTTCAAAGAGGTGTCCACATTTTCTTCTGATTTTGAGTTGGGCTCATCCATGGGTAGATCTAGGGCATCTGGTTGATCCTTGTTGATTATTTGATGCTCCTCTTTGGCACCATCCCACAAAGCTGATTTACGTTGGAGTTTCTTAGCTTTCCTTGGTCTTTTTGGGAAATGAGTTGTCTTATGTCATGTTTCAAAACAAACTCTAAAATGAAAAAATACATTTTCATAATCTAACTTTTGAGATGAGAAGGAGCTTTCACCTATCAAGATTATTTCAATTGGGAACTCTTTGTCGAAATCCATTTCCACACATATTCGAGCATAAGTGATAGTATTGTAATTTTTTATTTCCTCACTTCTGTAGTGGAATTTCCCAAGAGAATTTATGATGGCTTGAAGAGAGGGAAAACCCCAAAGTTCTAGAAACAAGTTTGGGATTCTAACCCAAATCAGAGTCGAGGACAAGGTATATGTCATTGGATCAAAGGAAGGAGTCCAGGGTTTCATGCATAAACCATGTTTTCCCTAGAATCAGGGACGAGTTTTTCAAACCAAATCCCTGTCATCGACATTAACAAACATCACAATAAAAAACCCTTTTTCACATGGGAAAATAAATGCTTCTCCTTTAATCTTGGGTTGCCAAAGCTCTGAAATCCATTTGTGCATGTTGACTAAACGCGGCCACAAACCCATGAACCAACAAATCAGAGTAGTAGAGCTCTAGATCGTTGCTTTAGATACAACATCTTTCACCAAAAGAATAGTGATAGCCAGAGCTTCCCGAACCATCAAACTTTTAAGATTACACAATGTCTTTGAAGGAGGGCTTAACAAAATTTTTAGAGAAGGGAGGTGAGGAGCAGGGAGCAAAAGAGTGCATAGGATCGACTTTCAAAATGGAGATAGATGAGAGAAGACACAATTGTCACAAAAGGAGATGTCGACATTGAACCCAGAAAACCACAAGGGATAATTGAAATGGTTAAAGTTTTTGAAATAAAAAATAAAAAAATAATACATTAATTCCATAATTGTCTACATTCTAGATATCAAATTGAATAACATTCCAACTTAACTATGAACATGTGGCTATAAATACACCCAAAATGGCATCAAAACTTGACCGTAAATATGTGGATATAAATACACTCCGCATCAATTTCTTAACTTTCTATAGTCACGTCTTGGTCTAATGCCTTACACATGCTTTATATATATATATATATTTATTTATTTATCTTCGTTTTTATTATGATCAATTAAATGAAATCTTAACCAACTAATTATATTACCAAAATCTTTATTAACTAATTAAATTAAAATGATAAGTGCTTGCTCCAATTTCATTGGATTTGCATATAAATGTTTGA
>SNQJ01S0088642.1:0-33456 GCA_010110895.2 Picea sitchensis
AGACTTTGGTGGTAGCGATAGTGGTTGTTGGCACAGGGGCATACCCATGGTTCAACGTTTCAACAACGCACCAAAAAAACCATAATTATCGACCCTTTTGGAAACACCTATGAAACAGATGAAGTCTCACTCGATGTAGAAGCAGGGGGGGTTGCAGGACTCGGGTGTCTAGAACCAATATGGGACACAGATCTATGATTAAAACACTTAGCAAAGCACTTAGACAACAATATACATTATTTCATGAGTCTCATTCACATCACAAATTAGAACCTTATCATAGATCAACGTGGCAACAATAAATATCAAGCACTTTCAATGACTTAGCACATAGCATTAGCTCAGAACTAGTACTCATTTGTATTTAATATCATTCATCACTAAGAAACAACATCAGATCCATTCATCATACATTATAACAACAACACTAAGAAGATAAACATATAAACAACTTCGCACAAAGAACATCAAGACACAGGATATACGTGGTTCACCTTAGTGTAGGGCTACATCAACCAACTTCTTCTTTTCTTCTTTATTAGTCTTCAATCTTCTTATAATCAGTCGCTCCTGTGCACAAATCCATAGAGAAAACTCCACCGAGGATAGGAGATCTGCGCATAGAGCACCAGATCCTCCTTCCCTCAATCAGGTCAAGGTACAAAGCCTTACATACAACATCTATGCACAAAGCAACCTAGAAAATACTTGCACTTAGCTCTGCAAGTCTTAACATACTCTGCACAAATCCAAATAGTCGTGCACTAATCCGATTAGTAACTACTTTTACATCACTTAGCTACTACTTATTTATACATTTACAAAGAGCCCTAATCATGGGTAAACCCATGGGCCGACATCCCATAACCCATTACATAAACCCTAGTAAATCCTTTTCTTGGTCCACAAGCCCGAAAAACAAGAAAGATCTCGCAATCTTGGCTCCGCCTGGGTGCTCCATCTTCGACCAACCTGTCGAAGTCCCAAAAATGGTCAAACACAACTAATGTTTCCTCAAAACTTGGTCGAGGGCCAACATGCCCCCAACACTCACCCGTGACTCGTCCTGAGTCACTCAGATATAGGAAACTCTCTTTCAAAGGCCTCGAGCTTAGCTCGAGTTGCCTCGACTTGTTTCTTTGCCAAAGCCTCTTTCTAGGTGAAATCCTGAATTATTTTCTCTATAACAGGCCCTTCTAGGAATTGTTCCACTGTCGCAACCACTTGGTCTAGTTGTGAGCCTTGTCCTTCAATCTCTTCAAAAAATCGTGTGGGCTTCATCTTGCACCAACTGTAGCCTCTATGTAACTTCCATGACTCTTCTCTAGATGGTAGTAATTTTCTGCTGGACTGCGTGTTGCTCCTATGATCTCTTCATTTTCTCAACTGCAGTGAGTGAATTCATCTGCACTTTCATGGTGGATACCTGCTATTGTGCCTCATAGAGTTGTGCTTCCAGTTTCCTCAGCTCTAGGTCTTCTACGAGGCGTTCATAGGTTTTCACACTTCTATCACTCAACTACTTACATTCTAAGGAGAGGACCTTGATCCTTCCAACTGCACTCTTAGTGGATTCCTCCCTTTGGTTGCCCACTTCCTGCAGAATGCTAGGTACTGCTTGAAGCTCCAACTCCATTACCCATGCTTGAAGCTATTGAATGGCCTTAGGGATCTTCCCCACTTGCATATCGATTGACTCTGGTTCCTCCTGTGCCAAGCCTGACATAGAGAGAATTTATTTAGTCACCACTTCTTTGACCGTAGTCTGATCTGCGAGCAACTGGTCCTTTTCTTTCTGTATTTTTTCTTTGTCCTCCTCGAACATCGCCTGAATTTCATCTTTCTCCTTCTCATATGTGGTTATGCAGGACTACGCAAGTCATAGTTTCTCCATGACCTCCTCCTTTTCTTTCTTCAAGGCTTCTGTAGCCTATTCCTTTTCTTTGTGGACTCGATGAGGACAAGCCGCTATTGCATCTACTAGTCTTCGTAATTGGGCAATCTCATCCCCCAATTCTGCAATCTTCAACAGAGAAGGCACAGTGGATACTGCGTTGCTCACGTGAATAGCTTGTTGTATCTCTTTAAACTCCTTCTCTATTCTTTCATACAACATTTCCTTCTTTTCTCCATCTCTCTGCAAGATATCCTATGAAGTTTCCTCCATGACTGCGATGATTACACCAACATCGTCCTCTGTGAGCACATTCTTCAACTGGGGTTTATTGGCACAAGTCTTCTTTCTTGCCGAAGGTTTCTTTAGAGAATCCTTCCTTTTCTACAAATCCTCTGTTCCAATAAGGGGATCCTAAGGTGGTGTAGCTCCACCTTATTCTTGAGTTTTTGTGTCATCTCCTCCTCCTTGTCCATTACCTTGGTATTCTTATCCTCCTCCTCCTGGCAAGTCAGTTCCATCTTCCTTAGAGGATCTTTCCTCTTTATCAATCTCTATGATTTGGACTTCTATATTTTTCTTATTTTTCTTCACACTTCTCTATCCAGTGTGCTCGATGAGGGTGACCAAGGGGCTTCCTATGATGTCCGCATCAGAGAGCTCTACATCTTCAACTGGTACAAGTAATTATGCTGGCCATTATTTGGTGATCTCTTTCATGTATTCATCGGTCAACTTATAGTAGGACTCTAACTCCTCCTTTCTCTCATCCCTGTGCACAGTGATGTACATAAAGTGTCGATCTGTGTAGAAATTTTCTAATGGTCTGTACTGGTGCAATGTGTTCGCGGTCATACGTGGAAATGCCTCAATAGCACTTCAGTTGTTGGTAGTAGGCATGGAAGACATCGTTCAACTGTCGCTTCTTCGATATGTCATTTGTATACCACAAGGTGGAGAACCTTGTGGCCAACGACTCCAACGGTTCAACTTCTGGAAATGTCCCTCCTTCTGGCATCTTCCAAGAAAAAAATGCGATCAATACAAGTAACCAACTGAAATGAAATTCATACCCCTGATCCTATGCTTCACGACAGTCTTTCTCTAGCTCGTTGATGAAGTAACTTGCACAGTTCATTTGCATCCCTTATACGCACTTCCCTGTGAGGTCTACTATGAACCCAGGGACCTGTGTCACATGGTTCTTTCTAATGAGCTTTCCATCTATAGGCTGAAAAGATAGGCGCATTGCGCCATCCTAGATGGAGACTACCTTGTATCCTCTCTTTCCCTTTTCTACATCACCATAATCCTCCTTTATGTGTTGTTCCAAGGAGCAATCTAAGGTCTTCCCTGGGTATAACTATTGAGGGTTGGGGCCATGCATGCTCAGTCTTGTAATCAAGTGGATCGACACTGGATCCATAGTAACGTGCATGTCGAGCCATATATATCCTCTGTGGTAGCACGACAGGAGGAGTTTAACACAAGCGTTAACCTCTTGATGTCAGCCAAAGTGAGGGATCTTCATTACATTCAGGATCATGGACTGCACCAGCTCCTTAATCCACGACTGGGAGACTATGCGTAACTTCTTCCCAGTCGTCTTCATCAAATACCTATGTGGTGCAAGCATCACATAGTTATCCATGTCTCCGAGGTTAAATTTGTTGTTCTTCAGAGATGGGATGTGTCCTAACTGGGGTCCAACTACGTGTATCCCCTTTGGGATGTATGTAGTGATCAACGTGTACTCGAAGTCATGTGCGATGTTGTTGTGGGTAGCCGCGCCAGCCAAAGGCGGTATATAATCTAGCCAGACCGACGGGATCTTCTTCGTGTTAGCTAGATCATCGCGGTGCTTGATTTTCTTCTCAGTAGTATGATTAGAGAGATGTCCAATCGAGGGGTATTCTTCCAGTCCCCTAGTTGACGACACCTATATTCCTACAGACATAACTTTCTCAGCCATGAGCTCCATGAGAATCTCCTCCACGAACATCTCTAATGCACTAGGTTCGCCCGACATTCACACTTGTAACCAAATATATCGGGTAGGAAAACATACAAGTGAGGTAATCAAACAAATGACGAGGTATAGAAATCACAACTCGATATGAAATCGATTATCTGTTAGCTTGGATAATCACGGGTGGCAAAAAGGGGTCCCGACGCAGTGTTCAATGGGTTAAATAAGCAAGCGTCATAACAGATTCCTCCAATGGGTAGGAATGCATCCATCAATGTGAATCTGTCTGTTATGGCATGGTCCCAATGATCCAACAACGGTCTTTTCATCAATAACTGCATTTATAATTGTTTCTGAGCGTCATTATAATGACCAGGGCACCTCCAATGGTCATATAGCTTCATCATGGTGAAGTCCCATTATGTGTGGTTTTGCTATTCCGACGAGGTTCAACTTCTGCGGACTTGTTTCTTGCAAATTCCTCCTTCTGTTCTCTGTGGGTTCCTGTAGTTTTTCTAAATTTTCTTTCTTCTTATTGAGATTCCTGGCCTTCTTTCCTGTGATATGAGCTTCTCTAACAATTTTTGGGATCCTCTTTCAATTTGTATTCTTATCTTCTCCTAGTAAAGTGACTTCGCACTGCTGATGTGCTCTTACATATTCTGAGGATAATATCCCTTCTTACTATTTCCAGGGTGGATATACTTTTTTCTTTCATGGACAGGTTCTTCAAGCCTTCCTGCATTCTTTCAACTTCAACAACTAGTTCTCTTGCCTTTTGTTGCTTCAAATTATCCTCTTGTTCTTCTATTAGTCGCTCTATTTTTCTAGTTATGAAGTCCCTTAGTTCTTGATTTTTCTTTTCTGTAGCTTCTTCCTTTGCTTTCCTTCTGATCTAATCCTTCTCGATCCAAGTCATTCCTAACAAAAGTGGAAAGGGGGCATTGTTCTCAACAAATTTAATGACTTCAAATTCTTCTTCAATCGATGTTTCATGAGTAATCATAGGTATATTAGTAACTCTTCCACATAGGGTTATCATTTTTCCTTTAAACAAGCCTATCCTTCCTAATGAAGGTATCATAGTAGGCTTTCCCAAAATTTCCCAAGTGCTTTCTGGCATAATGTTCATGTGTGTTTCTTCATCCAATACACAATCTATGTCTAAGTCTTCTATTCTTGTAACTATGCATTGCTTTTCTGTCACAATCTCTGGTAAACTGATATCTCTGTGATCATTCATTGTTTCTTTCAACTATAATAACATAGTATTTGATTCTTTTTCTTTATGATTATTTAACATATCCTTAGTATCTTGACGTTCTTTATAGTTTTCTTGTCTCATGTTCATATTTTCAAGTTTAGCAATCATCCTTGGGAAATCCTTGGCCTCATGACCAATAGCACTTGCACCAGGGCATTCCTTAGCAAGATATCCCGTTCTTCTACAATTATAACACAATGTTAATCCTCTATTTCTTTTAAACGATCCCCAGCCTCTCCTGTACTACGCACTGGGATCATAGTGTTGGACCTGTAATCTGAAAAAATTCTTTCTAGGTTCCTACATCCACTTATTAGTCCAAAAATGATTTCTATGCATAGGAATAACATATATTTCTCTATTTCTATGAAATTTATTCAGATCAATTATTTCTTCTAACTGTTCCCTACCATTTAGGCTAGGACAAAATCTATCAAACATACCTAGATTCATGCTTTCGAAGAAAAAAATTCCACTTATCTTACCCTTATCAAATCATAAATATTTTACCTCTTTCAATATCTTACCTCTTTTCTTCAGATAAGGTTTCTTTATTAGCACAGAGCTTCGCAAGTCAAGTAGGGTACTGCACACTATAGAAACAGATCTATGCACAAAGATTTCTTTTTTCCTTCATTTCCCAACAATCATAGTTTCAGGTCTTGGCAACGAAACCATTTGTTGGCATATAGGCAGACCTAGGGTTCAACGCTTCAACAACGCACCAAAAAAACCCAAACTACTGGCCCTTTTGGCAACATCTGCAAAGAATATGAAGTCTCACCCGAGATAGAGGCAGGGGAGGTCGAAGGACTCAGGTGTCTACAACCAAGTTGGGACATAGATCTGTGATTACAACACTTATCAGAGCACTTAGACAACAATATACATTAGTTCATGAGTCTCATTCACATCATAGATTAGACCCTTATCATAGATCAATGCAGTAACAATAAATATCAAGGACTTTCAATCACTTAGCACATAACATTAGCTCAAATATAGCATTCATTGGTCTTTAATACCATTCAACAATAAGAAACAACATCAGATCCATTCATCATACATTATAACAACAAAACTAAGAAGATAAACACATAAACAACATCGCAGAAATCACAACAAGACACATGATATATGTGGTTCACTCCAGTGTAGGGATACGTCCACCAACTTCTTGTCTTCTTCTTTATTATTCTTCAATCTTCTTATAGTGAATCGCTCCTGTGCACAAAGCCACAAAGCCAACTCCGCCAAGGACAAGAGATTTGCGCACAGAGCACCACATCCTCCTTCCCTAAATTAGGTCAAGGCACATAGCCTTACATACATCATTTGTGCACAAATAAACCTACAAAATACTTGCACTTAGCTCTGCAAGTCTTAACATACTCTGCACAAAGCCAACTAGTCATGCACTAACCTGATTAGTAACTACTTTTATATTGCTTAGCTACTACTTATTTATACATTTACAAATAGGCCTAATCATGGGTAAACCCATGGGATGACATCCCATAACCCATTACATAAACCCTAGTAAACCCTTTGATTGGTCCACAAGCCCACAAAACAAGTGAGATCCCGCGATCTCGGCTCTGCCTGGGTGATCCATCTTCGACCACCTTGTCGAAGTCCCAAAAGTGGTGAAACATGACCAATGTTTCCTCAAAACTTGGTTGAGGGCCAACAGTGGAACTCGGTTCAACATCGATAATATGATTCCCTCCTTTAGGATTTGATTCAAAATCAGAATCGACCTCTGACTCAGAAGCCTTCAGTTTGGCCATGAGTGACTGATTGAAGCAACATTATTCGATGTTCTTCCAAGGAATTTTATGCTACTCACATCATTTTCCTGTTTCCTTCTTCATTTTCTCATTTCCCTTCTTGTGTTACGGCTTGGACTGGTTGTCTTGAGGGTGACAATCTCGTATTGGTTCCTTGCTGTGTGGGTTGGGGCTACCTTTTCCTTGCTTGGACTATGAGGGTTTTACAAATCCAAACTCTCACCTTTTCTGCTTAAATTTTTTCTTGATCTTGACAACATATTTATAAGCCATGCCCAATGAGGCGATGTCCAGAAAATCCATTTTTGTTTGAATTTATATATGAAAACAACCATGGTATTTGAGAACCAAATGATGCTCAGAGTCTTTGATACCCAATTTGGTGCACAGGGTATGGAAAATATTAGTGAAATCTAGTACTTTTTGGTCCCTTTCTTGACGTAGGGTGGTCCATTTGGTGTACTGGTCCTTGTAGCTTCCAACAAAGTAGTAATGTTATTTAATGGCGTCCTGAAAGGAATCCCATGTAGGGGCCACCACAAACATTGAATATTCATCTACGACCCTTTTATCATAGTAAGTATCCCACCAATATTTAACATGGGGAATGACCTTGAGGAGTGCAAAAGTGATCTTTTACCTATCGGAAAAATTGTGGACCGAAAAATACCCCTCAAGAAAATTCAACCATTTATTTACAACATCCGCATCTATCAGTCCTTCAAATAATGGAATATCAAAATTTACTTGTACCTTGAAGGGGGTTGCATGGGAGCTTGATGAAGATGCTTCTCCTGTGGGAAATCATTGAAGAATCTGCGCGAAGTTGTCCATCATTTTGTTCCTTTGTCTCGCAAGGGCTTCCTCGAGAAAAAATTTAATAAGATCACCTGCTCCATCATATTTCTTTTCGTCCCCCATGGGTTTTTGTCAGGCTCGACGTGATCGATATTTCAATGGATCGATTGGTTTGTGTCCCAACTTCATGTACCCAGATCTTGTTGGGGACATGCACAAAGAAAAATAAAAGAAGCACAGACCACTCTGATACCACTGATCCGGATTTAGGAGCATAATGAACTTATTAATAGACCGAATACAATAAACATGGATATATGAACAATAACACAGATATCCAGTGAACAATATATTGTATTGAATAATGAAATAGGATGAAACTGTAAAACTGCAGAACTGAAGCACTTGCTTGAATGGTGGTAGCTATCTCTGAGAAGAGATGTGGTTGCTAGGTGCATCTGTCTGAGCAAAATTGATTACAATGAGGATCTATAGGCATTTTTTTATATTACTCCTGAATTCCAAAACCCTAGACATCCAAAAACCTAACCCTAGGAGGTGAAAAGTCAAAATTCATGTGGGCCCTTATGGGTAAGTTGGTATCTCAACTTCCCGAGGTCGTAAATTTTTCATATGACCTCTGTTTTAGGTGTGTGATAGCCCGTTGGAAATGTATTTCAGAGAGATACACATTTCGTTGTCAAAATCTGAATTTGTCTACAGATTGATTGTGGCGAGCCCAAAAAAAATTGTTTAGGCCTCCAAAACAGCCCTGGAAGTACAACAAGATGTGATAACATGAAAACATACAAAATAATCCATTTGGATTAGGTGAGAGGCCACCAATATCCACTTGGAATATGTGTAGGGCTTCAGAAAACCACATAAGTGTAGAACCCACAATTACAAAGAAGTACAAAAGAACATGTTGAACTAAAAATGGAAAAGAGGAGCCAGTTGGAATAGGTGGGTGGCCACCAATAGCTAATTGGATCACTAATGGAGAAAAATTAACATAGTGTCAGCAAAGGAGGTTCTATTAGTGACCAGGTAATAGGTTAATAACATGTGAGCATTCATTTTTCTACACACAAAATGACATATACTCAGAGAACACCGCTATTTAGAAGATACTCCTAAGGATGTATTTCATTCTCAAAGAGAACAATAAGTATAATCGCATGGGTCTCTCCTTCAGAAGGTTCTTTTGGAAAACAAAAAAAACATGAGAACCAAGCAACGTTTCACGCTAGTGAAAAAAAATAAATGTGAGAAAACTAGGGTTCACACTGCCAAAGAGAAACATGAGAAAGATAGGGTTCACTTTGGACAAAGAGAAACCTAAGAGAAAATTATGGATGGTGCTAGACAAAGAGGAATGTGAGGGTAAATTATAGATGTCACTCTAGTGATTAGGCATTCTTATAGAAATAATTTTACAACCAACTACTCCTTAGTCACAATAATTAAAAGTATTAACAACAACAATTAAATATGGATTGATAGTAATTTTAATAAGCTATGCAAGTGAATTTGAATTAGTTATCTACTCGACACACAAAAGTTTAAAAAAAAATAAACTCATAAGACAATATTTACTCTAGAAACCCAAAAGGGAAAACCAACATTCAATTGGCTTTGACCAGGATTTTATTATTCAGTAATGGCATGATTACAAGCTCTCTGGTTGAGTTTGGTGCTTCTCAGTGAATTCTTAGCAACATACTCCTTCCTCTCTTCGCCAAAGAATCCTTTCTCCATCTCTAAGAACTAGCATATAGGAGGTAGATGGGATAGTTGGAAGTTTAGGAATCCCCGACCCTTCAACTTACCCAATTTTGGTTCTCCTCCTTTCATTTATTTTCCTTTTGTCTTTTATGTGTAGAGAGAGGGTCGATGAAACTTTATTTTTTTCTTAACATACTTTATTTTTTGTTTTTCTTTTACAATCATCTCCTATCATTTGCCTTAGGTTTTGATTGAGTGCATGTGTAGACATCGATCATGATGGTATGGGGGCCTTCATGCCAAAAGACCAATACCTTCTTTATCCAAATCCTTGAACCTTTCCCATGCTAATCCTTGTAAAATCATGTGCCTTATCCAATTTTTTATTGTTTAGAACCAATTTTGATCAACCTCGCTCTTCATCATCACAAATCATTACACCTGATCAACATGATTCATTGGAAGAGGGTGGTCCAACACATTATGAGGTGCATTAGTCTGTTTTTAATATAAAGTGTCATGTTTAATGCATTTGACATGTGAGTGAGGATCATGGGTTGAATTTGGATAATGGATCATAAGCTCAAGAAGTTATTCTTTTTTCCTTGTTTCACCTTGGTGGCCATCATTAGTTTCCTAGTCTCGTGTTGTCACTCTTGGAGAACATGGATACTACTTGGAGGCCTTGAGAAGGGTAACGTACCATTCCCCCCCATAATTAATACTTTCCATCCTGGATCATTCTATAGTGTACTAAACTTTGGTATGGTTGTTACATGTACCCCAAAAATGGCCATGGTTCATTCTTCTATGGGAAGAAGGGCTATAATGTTTAGGTTGATACTGCTACTATAAAAAATAATAAAGAAGGAATAATTTTATAAAAGAAAGAATAAATTATGGAATAATGAATGACCAATTCAAAATCCAAAGGTCGGCTTGAGCTCTACTCCCTCTTATTTTAATCACTCCTAGTCCTAATGCAATGAATGCATAATCATAAAAAAATACTTTATCCTAGTAAAAAAATGACAAAAGAAAGAATAAGTGCTTAAAACTTCAAAAGGGTTTTGAAATGCAATAAAATAATATCAAAAGGTAAGATAAGGGGTATGGAATGAAAAAAGTACCAAGGAAAGGGTATCTCAAGCAACAAACACTCCCTCTACAAAAATGCTCGTGAAGATCGAAAAAAAATGGTGCCTTGCATGTTAATGACACATCACCATGAAGTAACCTCAACATGTCTTCATCCACTATACTCGAATTTTGATAGGATTTTCTAGGAAATATCACTCTACCTAGGTATTGTCACACCTAATAGTGTCTTTTGATGGTCCTCCCATACCTAAACTTTCCAAATTGCATAAAGTCTTCAGCTAACGTGAAATTTGAAGGGGATATCTAATGTGAATTGTTTATGGGGCTTATGTATTAAGTGATGTCCTAGTTTATATGCTTCTAAGGAGTCTTGAACCTTGTGATTGTTGGTCTTAATTTATTCTATGGATTTGA
Source organism: Picea sitchensis (assembly GCA_010110895.2). Taxonomy (NCBI): domain Eukaryota; kingdom Viridiplantae; phylum Streptophyta; class Pinopsida; order Pinales; family Pinaceae; genus Picea; species Picea sitchensis. The sequence continues at coordinate 10,959 of SNQJ01S0088642.1, forward strand.
TTGATTTTGATGCACCTAACATGGTCCTTTGGAGGGAATCCCATGCTTTCACCCATAATGTTGTGCATTTATTGTAGGACACGACACTTGTGATGCATAGTGCTGGATCACCTAATGACCTGACACATTCATACTTACCCTCTCACCTATACTGGACCTAGGATGATTGATAGATGAGCCTTCATTTTTCATATATGGTCATATTGGTTGACATATGAGCAGGAATCCCACACTTGGATATTGTACCCACAACATGATGGTACATTGTTTGAGGACATTTCACTTGATGATGATTGGGAACCCCTTAGAGAGGTGATGAGTCCTCTTTTCACCTTGTACGATGAAATTTACACCTTGGACATTGACTATCTTGAGGATGATGTCACACATGTGATGGAAATGATGATGGTGGGGACAACCCCATCATTAGGGAATCCTAGGTTGATGACTTGGGGTACTTGACATGAAGTTTTATGAGAAGACATGACTTCACCTTGCTTGCACCACTTAACGGCAATACGTGGCCTTAAGAGGCCTCCTACGCCCTCTTGGAGCATGATGTCACCCACTCATGTGACCTTGGAGGGAATATTTTGGTGTATTAGCATGTTTTTCTATTGTTTGATGCTACTTGAGGGGTCTACCTAGACCTATCTCATTTGTATCATGAGCCTATTGCATTTTTAGGGGATTTGAGGGGATTTAGCATCAGGGTTGCCTCATATAAATATGCTAGTGCTACCTCTTAAAAAAATCATAATTCACACTTGTGATTCATCACTACTACTTGTCGTATATCTCTTCTTTCTTTCTATGGAGATCTTGTGCATACATTTGGAGTGACTTTGATGGATTATTTGTCTTGTTTTGGTGGATTCTTCATGAAACCTAGGGTTTCCTCATGATAGTGACTCAACTAGTAAGTGGTTTTTCATTTTTGAGGTGTTATTTCTTGGTAATTTTTGGTGAATTATCTATTAGAGAGGTAATAGTTGTGTGTTATAGTTTTTTTCTTGAATAATTGTGAAACCATTGTTTCATTTTCCATTCATTGGGGGGTTAAAGTCCCAGAGTCTGTCAAGATTTACCAACAAAACCCCAATGCGTCGGCATATTTAATTTTAAGTATAGGAACAAATAATGTCTTACCTGAGATGTAATGAGAATCACAGAGACCATTGATCTCATGTCATATGTGAAGGGACAAGGCATATACAAAACCTCTCAAGATTAAACCCATTCATCCATTCATAACTGAGTGACAGATTACCATACATAAGAAAGTAAATAAACATATATTAAAACCATAACACAAAATAATGAAGAGAGGAAGAAATTCATATTTCATTCATTAACTTCAGATCAATCATTCAGATGCAAAATCATAACCACAGAGTTGTTCCATACACTCTAGTCTCCTATCTTTCATTCATGCATAGTTTCTAACTCTATTACAGACTCATGAAAAAATTGGAACAAAACTAGAATTGGAATGAACTCTATATATTCTAGTCTACTCTTTGTTACCATCATGAACTCTCTACTCCACTCTCTCAAGTGAATAAATTTCCCACACGCTTTACGTGTCCACATGCATCCTCCATATCTTTCTTGGAGTGCAACAATCCTAACTAAATTTCTAGGTCATCCATACCCTTTCTTGTGATCATTTAGATGGTTATAAACATCAATTACAAATATTTCTGAAGATATTCTCAGATTTGGTCTGCATGCAGTCTCTTATTAATTCCTTGCGTTCCATACAAAATTGGGTTAGCGTGCATATAATTCCTTTGGTTGGAGTAGATTTTGACTCTTCCTAGCCCTGCGCAATGTATCTTCATGGGAAGGCATGCAGTGTTGATTTGTGGCATGCTAACTCAATCTTATTCAAAACCTTAGGTACCGACATTCCCCCAACATTATTAGTTGGTCTTTCCTTGATCTAATGACATTGTTTACAACTTGAAAAAGGAGGTTGACGAAACTATTCTCATGAATTCCTAGATGAATTATTGAAAGTTACCATCAACCTCATCAAAATTCTCTTGCAGTCTATGCATCAACTAGAAAATATCCTATGCATCAGTCGTTGTAACCTTTGGGGACTAAAGGTTGATCTGGATCATTTTTTCTTGCGATGGGGTTTTCACTGAGTGTGTCACTTCCATTTGATTATAATACATATGGTCTTTGTCTATCCTTTCTAGTGTGATGATAGAGATGGTTTGTTGTTAAGTGCGAGCTACTATAATCTCCCGCAGTTTACTAGAAATCAATGTCAATTTCTCTTGTCATTCAACAAGGAGTACAGAAAACATTTACTTTTGTTGCTACATGGCCTATGCTTCAATTGTACGGATTTGTTCATCAATGGTCTAGACTTCAAGGGCATTCTGGAGGTGAGTCCAAAGTGTGAAACTATACTCAACCAATCCTACGAAGTCGATGATGTGTGCTTTCCCTTTTGTCAATGCTTCTTTTGTTACTTCTATTTTCTATTGTAACTTCTTATTTTCTCTTGAAATCCACCTGAGATTTTCCCGAAGCTCAATATTATATCTCCAAGAACTAAACTCACTCCCCACATGAATTTTGCAACATGCAGGTATATCCGAAATATCCTTGTATTTCTTGGGTAAATGCGCATAAAATTCATCAACTTTGTTGATGAATGTTTTGTGGGAAGTGAGCGTTGTTTCATGGTGGGATTTACTATTAGTATGAGCAGTGAATTCTATGACATGGAGTGTTTTGGTGTATTTAATTGTCTTATTAAAACATCCAATACATTTAATTATCAATCTGGGGCTCGTATGGAACTTACGAACTGTCGTGCACTGTATATGCAAGAACAACTATTCTTTCTATGTGTTCTAGTCATAGGATCAATGATTACACAACTATTCTTTCTATGTTTTCTAGTCATAGGATCAATGATTATGTTTGTGGTTAGAGTATAGACAATTCTCAATCTATGGCAAGGTTCTATAGAAATCCACATTTGCAGAAATAAAAAAAAAACATTGTAGAAATAAAATCATACTGACAGGAAAGTAAATCACTCAAGAAGTGGTGGGATCCTCAGCTCCATGCTTTCAACCAGCTACGGGGATGGGTAAGTGGTGGATTGTGCTAGTCCCTTTCTCTCAACCACCTGCATAAATTGGATAGAAGCACACAACACACAAGGAGATATAATCTAAATCACTCTTATAGGAAATTAAATTTCACACTTGCATGAAAGGAATCACACTTTCTTGAAAAGAAATACACAAGTTGCATAGGCATCGAGAGTATGACTCAGTTTTCTCCCAAAGAAACCCTAGCTATGTGTAGTAAAAATGCTTGCAGAATTGAAATTCACACCACACTTGCTAAAAACAAATCACACATGTTGAAAGGAAATTGATTAACTACTTGTTGTAAAATAAATTAACTAAGTCCTCAAAATCAAAGCTTTATCCTTGCCAACATGATTCCTGCTTTCACTCAAACCAACAAATGTGATCATTTTGTTAAGCACAATTATTAAATGACATGAAAGATTGCAACCAATTCAAAATGCATTTACTTGAAACAAATAAACAAATGAAATCCAACATGAATACTTAATTACATAAATAAACACAACTTCACATAAGTAATCAAATTACATGAACAAATTGAATCAAGAAACTAGTTACGGAATTAAATAAAATAAATCCTCAGTGAATTCATAATAAAATTACAAAACAAGAAATTAAAGGAACCACCTAAGCTAGACACAACACTCTATTCTATTGGAGTGAGCCCTGCCTCCATAGAATAGAGTGTTGATATTATTCTATATCAACATAAATTAATAAATTAATTAAGTTAATCAAAAGAAAAAAATCTATTACAAATATGCAAGGGAAAAAAATCAAATGAATTAATTAAATCACACGCTAAAAAAATTATAAAACTATAATTAAAATGAAAACTCAAATGAATTAATTAAATCACACACTATGGAAATTATAAAACTATAATTAAAATTAAAACTCAAATGAATTAATTACGTTACACACTACTGGAATTTTAAACTATGATTGAAATAAAAACTCACTGAATTTTTCCATTGTCATTTGGACATTGCTCCAAGAGTCCTCTCCAAACAATGGAGAAAGTGTTGTCTTTTATACATAATTAAATGGAAACTAGGAATAACAAATTTTTAAATAAACCCACTTATGGATTTAATAAATCCATAGTGGTTACAACAATTTCCTAAATAACGAATGGTCTCCATGTTCCTTGCTAACAATTATAAATTAATAAATAACTTCCAATATCTTTGCTAATAATTAGCAAATAATAAATAACTCCAAGATATTTTGCCCAAGAATTACAAAATTCTTGGTTAACCATTCAAACTAATCTTATTAATGATTCCAATATTCTTTCCATATTCAAAATGGTTGTTGATGGTCCAAATCCATGGTAGGTCTTCATGGTTGAAGGTATGTTTTCGTGGATTTGCAAATCTATACATGGAGTTTCTACAAAACTCGAGTAACAACAAAGAAGAGTTTCACCAAGTTGCAACAAATCGTAAAAGCTTAATTTCTCAAAATGTACAAATTGGGTTGTTGAGATATTTTGAGGATGGGCTTATATTGACTTAATAATTCCTCATGTGAAAAATCACGAGGACCCACTTCATAGATATTTATTTATAAGAGTAACAACATTGATGACGTAGGAGTAACAACAAGTTGTAGCAAATCATAATTACTTAATTCCTCAAAAAGTACTATATGAGTTGTTGAGATATTTCAAGAATAATAATATTTTGACTCAATAAAGTCTTGTACAAGAAATATCAAGTACCCACATAGTGAATCTTCATTTGTAGGAGTAACAAAATTGGCAACGTAGGAGTAACAACAATGACGGTTGGTTATGCAACAATAAGAAATTAAACCACATTTTCAAAGGTAAGTGCATAGTATGTTACCTCTCTACTGTTTAACCATAATTCATATTAAATGCTAAAGAAATGCAATGGAAATCACCTTGGTTCTAAATCCCACACACAAACATTAAAATGGATTAATAAGCATTGATACGAGGTTATGGGTAAGCAATAAGGGATTAAAAATAGGGAAAGAGGACGTAAAAAGGATGACAATTCCATGGCCCAACATCTCCCCCAAACTAAATATGTTGCATGTCCTTATGCAACCCAATACCTTGTATCAACCAAGTTGTAACAACAACAATGTTATAACATAAGTAACAACTGTAAATCATAACTCATGACATGGTGATATTTTGTTACCTACTATTGGTTCTTGTGTAATAGTAACAAGACTTCTTATTCCTAGTTCTTGTGTAATAGTAATAGGGTTTTCTTGTATCAATTATGTTGAAAGTTGTTTTTGTCCACTAAAAAATGAAAATTGTTGTTGTGTGTACCCAAACTCAAGGATGAAGACATATTTTTATATAAAAATGACTTCTATAACAACTTCTTTTTCTGTATATTCTTGTGGGGTAGCCTATTTCTCTCTAGGTGATGATTTTTCCTCTCCTCCAAATTGAAATTTTTTCTATCAAACGGAAGGCCAAGAAAGAAATGTTGTTTCAAGTAAGAAATGCACAACAGTCCACCCCCAAACTGAGGATGTTGCATGTCCTCATGCAACACAATAACAAGCTGAATGTTTCTTCCATTTTTCAATGCATATTAACCAGAACCATTCTGCTTGTCCAACTGATGATGCTTGATAGAATATAACACTTCTTTCCCAATAACACCCTGAAATTTTTTCAAATAATTTCTTCAGAAGTAGCCTTCAAGTGGTTTTTAACATTTTTGGTGGAGTTGTGGAAATAAAACGATGAGTTTCAATGATTTTTAGTGAGTTTCAACAAGTGATGAGTTACAACAACGGATGAGTTGTAGCAAATGAGGAGTTTCAACAAATGAGTTGCCACAAACACATTGCAGCAAAATGACGAGTTGCAGGAAAATAACAAGTTGCAACAAATGAGTTGCAGAAAAATAATGATTTGCAACAAATGACAAGTTGCAGCAAAATAATGAGTTGCAACAAGTGAAAAAAGATTTGAGAATGTTACATTTCATGCAAACAATAATCCAAAATGACGATATTTTTGGTGAGTGTGTTCATCCTAATTTAATTCCTCTATCTACTGAAAATCACAACAACCTATTTCACAGATTTAAGGTATAAACAAATAAGCTGCCACAGGAGTTGCAACAAGTGTTGTAGGAGTAGCAACAAACATTTAAAACCATTTTCTCACAAAATACAAATTGGGTTTCGGTGAAATTTTGAAAGAAGATTTTTAATTCCAATGCTTCTCCAAACCAAAAATCAAAACCCTTTGATGCACAGATCTTGAGATATAGGAAAAATGGTTGAAGGTGATGATGTTTAATATCTCAAAAATTATGAACTAGGTCGGTGAGAAATGTATTGGGTTTGTTCATTTGGTTATAGCCTTTCTCTCCTCCAAATTTCAGGAAAACCCATTTCACGGTTTGCAATATATCTTCAATTCAATTTCCGCATTTAAAAAAAATGTGAATGAGTGAATATTGAGAAATCACCATGAACCTGTTTTCTTGTTCTTGGCAGCCTGATCCCATTTTTCCACTGTGAGATCCCATGGGCTGCAAAGAAACCCTTGTCCCCCCCAAACTGAATACAAAACATGTCCTCATGTAATACAAAGCCCAGAGATGGACCATCTACTTGGATATGCTACTCAAAACCATGTTTTCATGCAGTGTGCCTACAAATGCTCACAGATCAAACAAGAGAGATATGGTATTGTAAAATGCTAGTTGTCTCTTTCAACTAATACCTTATTTTCCATTACTACTAGTTCTTGTGTGGTAGCAGAAAGGTCATTTACTATTGGTTCTTATGTGGTAGCAACAAAGCCTTATTTTCCCTTATTGTTGGTTCTTGTGTGGCAGCAGCAAGGTCCTTTATTGTTGGTTCTTGTGTAGCAACAACAAGGTCCTTTACTATTGGCTCTTGTGTGGTAGCAACAAATCCTTATTTTCTCTTACTGTTGGTTCTTTTTTGGCAGAAACAAGTTCATTTACTATTGGTTCTTATGTGATGGAAACAAATCATTCTATTGTTGGTTCTTGTGGGGAAACAATAGGGAAACTCTTAATCCTTCTCATGCATCAATATTGGAGTGGAGTTGAACAACAATGGTGAGGGAATGTTTTGGGATGTAAAGGTGATGATTTTCACCCCCCCCCCCAACTAAATATATTTCCCACCCTCGAGAAATGAATAAAAATATGAGGAAATAGAGGCATACCATCCATACCATGCAAATACAAATTCAAATCCATACCATCCAATGAATTGTGATTAAAGAAAAGATAAATAAGAATACATGCACCGACCTATGAATTCCATAATGTTTGTAGCAATATCTTGATCTGATATGGTCCACAATGACATAGAAAATTTTCAAGGATGAGCACTGTGGAGCTTGTAACATGTAGCACAATGTAGATCTGGAATAGACTTTTGATGTAGTAATGAATCTTGGAAATATTTATTCAACTTGGAGATCATTATTAAACACATGTATTGATCCATATTTATGAGCAGAATGAAATGAATAATAGACTGGATACAATAACACAGAGATATGGCGAATAACAATAGATATCCAGTGAACAATAACTTCTATTGAATAAATAAAATAGGCTGAAACTGTAAAACTGCATAACTAAAAAACAACTTGCTTGAATGGTGGTAGCTATCTCTGAGAAGATATGTGGCTTCTATGAGAATCCGTCTGAAATATAGTGAAAACCAACTTCTATAGTGAAAACCAAATTCTATTAATGAGCAAGAGAGAAAACACTATAAAACACAAACTGGCAGAATGGGGTAGCCTATCTCTGAAAATAAAGAGATGTTGGCTACGCTTCAATTTCAACAAGCTTTACATTACACTCCATTGCATGATTAAAGGGATTCCTTCACCTCAATTATATATGGGAGAGTGAGAGGAGAACAATTCCCATGATGCATGTGGGATAAATTGGACTAAGTTTATAAAATTCCATAGGCATGTAAAACACTAGGACTTCCCAGGCGGTCACCCATCCCAATACTATTCTAGCCTGAGTGCGCTTAACTTCAGAATTATAATGGGATATGGTGCATTAATGCTATGTTGTAGGCATGCACATAACACCATTAGAAAATCATTACATGATGTTTTTAATTAACAATTGAATATGACATTACATTTGATTCCCCATCAAAAGGGTGAATATCATGGTTTATCCAAACCATAGGCTCAAAATGGTGATTTAGTGGAAATGGTGGATGGCCACCAAGATCCATCTGGATCATTCCTCCCCTTTTAATAAGTAATGGTCCCCATTGTGTCAATTTCCCTTTTGATACAGGGATATTTATGCTAAATCTAAATCTCGGTGCACTGCTTGCCTTGTTGAAGAAGTTGTCATACTTAGCTTGTCGAAGACTGTCATGAACCTATTGTTGGAGGGGTTGGATCCGTTCGACCAATCTAGTTGCATGATCTACGTGAGTGTGGGAGGAATATATCAGTGAAGATGCAACATGGAGAGTATGAAGGGTTTTGTTATAAACTTGCTTGACTGGGTAGTGTGGAGGCACCCTCGTAGGTGCAACAAGAACATCTTGGTACTCTTCTACAATATTGTCAATTTTCTTCTGCTAGATAGAAAGGTACTGTGCTAAGTCTGTAGTGGTTATAGTGTCCTTCTGTTCACCTTCTGATCGGATTGTGAAGAGGCTAAACTTTGGAGTATGAGAGATTACTTTGTGGCATTTTTTTGGTGGGACAATAGTCAGAACTACCTTTGGTATCTTGTATAGATGACCCCCCATAGTAACAATGATGCTAGAGGTTCGAGACTCATAAACAACATGATGCATCCACATATATGGCTGGCCTAATAGAACATCACATACTTCCAATGGGGAAGCATCACACACTACCTCATCCTTGAAGGGCTTGATGTCGTAGGAAAGACGACACTGCTAGATGACACGAAGATCTTGACCCTGGTGAAGCCACCCATGTTTTATGGTTGTAGGTGTGGTGTTGTTGGCAAATCCAACTGTTTGGCCAACTCTACTGATATTATGTTATTTGAAATTCCTCTATCAACAATAAAATGCAGTGGGGTCCTCTTCACCCACATCTATGAAAGGAAGAGTCGCTCCCCCTTCTCAGGATCCTCTTCTGGTTGGATTGTTGCAGTTGTGACAATAGCAATGGGTTCTGCATCAATGATATGTCTCCTTTTATTATTATTTTAATCAGGGCCCAATTCGGGGTTCGACTCTTTGTCTTTGAGATCAGACACCAATGACTATATTAAGCGACATTCATCAGTGTTGTGCCAAGGGATGTTGTGGAACTAACACCACTTTCCGGTGTCTTTCTTAGAATTATTGTTACTCTTCTTTGCCTGCATATGGGACTGGATCTATTGAGGTTGGACTTCCTTGATCTGTTCTTCATTATGTGAGTTAGAGTTGTCTTTTCCATGATTCTCCCACTTACTCGGTTGCTTGAATTTCTGCTCAATTTTGACTTCATATCGATAAGAAACTCCCAATGAGGAGATGTCCAAGAAATCCATCTATGTTTGGATGTACTTGTGTAGACCATTGCAGTACTTGAAAAATAGGTGTCATTCAGAGTCTTTGATACCCAACTTTTAGTGCAAGGTATGAAATATGTCGGTGTACTCTGACACCCTCTGGTCTCTTTTCTGACGCAGATTTGTCCATCTCATCATCATAGTTTATGACATGGTAGAACTCCTCCTTTAGCGCATCTACAAAGGTCGCCCAAGTGGGTTCTCTCCCAAATAGTGTAGATTCATCCATGGTGTACCTCTCCCAGTAACCTTCCCACCAAGATCTGTCACGAGGAGGAGATTTAAGGAGCGTGAAGGTGATCTTTTCACTATCAAATGTTTTTTGGATAGAGTAATAATATTCTAGAAAATTCAACCATTTTTCTAGAGCATCTGCATCTATATTGTCTTCAAATAAGGGGATATCGAAATTGACTTGTACCTTGAAGGGTGTCGCACTTGCGAAATGGATTCTTGTTGAATATGTCTCAACTTCCACCATCGGTAGTCTTTGAAGGATATGAGCAAAGTTTTCCATCATCTTGTTCCTCTGTCACACGGGGGATTCCTCAAGAAATGTCATGAAAGGATCTCCCGCTTTGTCATCTCTCTTTTCTTCTGCCATGGGAGGTCACTTGGGTTGGAAAGATTAGTCGTCCTCAAGCGAAACTAGCTCAAGACCCAACTCTCTGTACCCTGACCTCATCTTGGACTTGCTCTAAGAAATTATAAGGAGCAGCCTGCTCTGATGCCACTGATCCAGATTTATGAGTGGAACAAAATGAATAACATATTGAATACAATAACACACATATATGGAGAAAAACAATAAATATCCAGTGAAAAATAACTTCTATTGAATAAATAAAATAGGTTGAAACTGTAAAACTACAGAACTGAAAACCAACTTGCTCGTATGGTGGTAGCTATCTCTAAGAAGATATGTGGCTACTACGCACATCCGTCTAAAATATAGTTAAAACCAACTTTTATTAACGAACAAGAGAGAAAAACATTGTAGAGCACAAACTGGAAGAATGGGGTAGCCTATCTCTGAAAATAAAGAGATGTTCGTTGCAATTCATTCGCAACAAGCTTTACATCACACTCCATTGCATGCTTAAAGGGATTCCTTCACCTCAATTATATATGAGAGAGTGAGATGAGAACAATTCACATGATGCATGTGGGATAAATTGGACTAAGTTTATAAAATGTCATAGGCATGTAAAACACTAGGACTTCTCAAGCGGTCACCCATCCCAGTACTACTCTAGCTTGAGTGCGCTTAATTGCAGAGTTCTAATGGGATACGGTGCATTAATACTATGTTGTAGGAATGTACATAACACCACTAGGAAATCATTACATGATGTATTTAATTAAAAAATGAAGATGATATTGCATTCCATTCCCCATCAAAAGGGTGAATATCATGGTTTATCGAAACCACAGGCTCAAAATGGTGATTCATTGGAAAAGGTTGATGGCCACCGAGATCCATCTTGATCATGTATGGTATCCTTTTGATGGAGCATGAAGCTCAAGAATATTTATTTGGAGAGAAATTGGAACTTTAAAATGAACTTTTATTTCTTATTTGAAAACCTTGTCTGCCAACAAGCTAGTTTTCAAACAATATCTGTCTAACTACACCCATAGGGTTTTCACAGTCATAAATTTAAATCCTAAGGAATACCTTCCAGCATGTTGGTTTTCAAGAATTTCAAGGTCTGATGGTGCCTAAGACAAGTTTTCACCATCAAATTTATTAAGGGAAGGGATAAGATAATAGGGTAACTTGGCATGTAAGTGAGCCAAGATGAATTTATTGTGTGGGTTAGGGGTGGGTGGAGCAGAAAATGATGGAAGTGATGGGATGGTGGAGGGTGAAGTTTTGATTTAGTTGTAGTGGTTATATGAATGATATTTGGTTGAAGGTATTTGGATTTCAGAGATAACCACATAAGAAAATGACACTTTATGAACTTCAACATGCATTTATCATCGAGCTAAGAGGAAGGAAATGTATAGGCATACCATGGTGCTGGTGAATGGGCATGATGATCATGAGATCTTATGGAAGAATTCCTTGGTAGAAATGACATGGCTAATGTAGCGACAGGGAATATGGCAATGACACTTTAATTTTGGAATTTTGGTCTTCAAACTCTTTAAATTAGTGTGCCTTGTTCTAGATCCATCCACAACTTTGATGAAAAAAAATGTTGGAACAATAGTGCAACAATAAGGCAAGAGTAGCAACATCATGTAGTAGTACTATAACAGTAGCATGTAGAAACATGTAGCGTCACTGTAACACCATCATGTAGTTTTACTATAACAGTAGCAGTTAGCGGCACTATAACAACATCAATAGGATTAGAAATGAATATGAAGGATGTCTGGACAATATGCCCCTTTTTGCATGAATTTTTGTCTTCAAGAATCACTTGTGATTGAATTGATCCCTTTTATCTTCCCAGGACCAACAAAAAAATTGGCACTTACCTGTAATAAAATGTGAGATCATGGAGGAAGAGAGGTGAACGATCTCTCTTCATCCAAGAAATATGCAATAAAAAAATGACAAATAGTGCTCATAACAAATCCAAAATTCATTTTTTTACATGTTGAGGAGTGTTAGCCAACTAGACTACCCAGTGGTATCTTGTTGATAAAATATCTATCTCTTATCTAATTTGTGTGATTCCAAATTCAAATGAAAATAGATTCATGGGTATACTTCCAATGGAAACATGTTTTAAAAATGTTTTAAGGTGATATTCCAAATCTTCTTAATAACAACCTGCAAGATAGAGTTGTTTTTGACTTCCTGCCTAGACCAACAGTTACTAAAATGAGTACAACTTTTTCATTTTATGTCGGATAGAGTTGATTCAAATTTGAGATGAAGATATATTCACATACTTATCTCCACTAGAAACGAGTTTTGGATCCAAGAAGAATTGATGGGTTAAATATACCAATGAACATCGTAGGAGACATATTTTTAGGAGTGTTGATTTAGGATAAGAAGTTAGTATTTTGGGCATAACTTTCTCATATGATATCGAAAATGAGTGATTAAATTTTTTTTGTACAAATATTCATAGGATAATATACTCTAGAAATAGGTTTTCAAGATCTATCTATTTAGGCATCCAAAAAGTGATTGTTCCAACTCTATCCCTAATCTACCTAGTCCACACACAGTCAATGTTTTGGTCATAACGTCTTTGTTTGAGACCCAAATTGAGTGATTAAAACCGGGTTAGAAGATATAATTCAAGGGATATTTAGGATAGAAACAAATTTTAAAAGTATTCCCATTTGGTCCCTCAAAACATGACTATCCCGACTGTGTTTTCAATGAATTTACCAAGCGGACATGCCATAAAATTCAACAAACAAACGATAGTTCCAAAATGGTGATCCGAATAGGTGTGAATGTTTTAGGAATAAAATTTTCAATGGAATACATCCACATACCCCAAAATTTCAATCATTGAATACCTAAATTGACTTACGAAAAAACAACACCTAATCAATAATGAGAGAAAAATCAAACATTTAGTCAACATGTGGCATGGGAGTAATGGGGTCCTGACATAACCATAATGCAAGTCTATGAAGTGCCCCATTACCTAAAATATGAAATTGGTATAGTGAGATACTGACATAACCACCATGAGGATTCAATAGATTCCATGGAGTGTCTCACTACCCATTAAATAGTTGCCTCAATGAAATTATGGTAATTTTATGAGGATGGATTTTAAAGTTAAAAAAAAAAACATATTTTCATCATCAAGCCATCAAGCAGTGTGAATTTGAAATTATGCTCAAGGTCAAAGAGACTTTGTGTGGGAAGAGGTAATCAATGGAGAATCAAGGGTTGCAAAAAAACATAAATGAAGAAGTATGGTTTAATGAATAGAAGGGGAGGGAAATTATAGGAAGAGGGTGAGATGGAGAATATAATGAGGAGATAATGAAAATAAAAAGGAGAGTGTAAGGAGAACAATTAGTAGAAAAAAAAGGAGTAGTGGGAAGCAAGAGGGAAATAAGAGATAAGATGGAAGAAGGAACTTAAGGGAAAGAAAACAAGAACATATAGGTAAAGAGAAGTGATGAAAATAGGGAAGAATAAAGGAATTAGGATGGGTGAATAACAATATGAAACTAAAAGCCTCAACAACCCAATATGGTACATAAAATTAGTGTTATACCTGATCATCAAACTTTAAGGCTTCTACTTCCCTTTGCACTTTCTTCAATAAAATTTTCATTCACCAATGTCTTCTTTCTCCTACCAACTTCCTCAAGAATTTGGTGCATCCTTCATTGTCCCAGCTGGTATAACAACAATACAAAATAGTGACACAAGTATATTGTAATTGGAGTTGCGACAATTACCAACCATTGGTGTCACAACAACATTCAATCACTTGTGTTGTATCATCACAACCAGTGTTGCAGAAAGAGAACCATTGTTGCAACAACTGTGATAGCACCTGTAACATACTTTCCAACTTGAAAAATATATTAGTGCAATGACTGACTCTTATTTCACCAAGTGTTTTTGGGAGTTCTTTCCTTTTATTCTACAATCTGAATAAACACACCTCACAAGTTGAAAAGGAATCACATGCAAAAATGTTCTAAATACACACTTATCAAAACAAGAAAACACACAAAATTGATACTAGAAAGAGTCATTGCACCATTGAAAGTTACCCAAAAACGATGCCAAAAATGTTGATGTATTTAATTATCTTATTAAAACATCCAATACATTTAATTATCAATCTAGGGCTTGTATGGAACTTACGAATTGTCGTGCACTGTATATGAAAGAACACCTATTGTTTCTATGTGTTGTAGTCATATCCCCAATGATTGCGTTTGTAGTCGAAGCATATTGTCAGGAAAGTAAATCACTCAAGAAGTGGTGGGATCCTCATCTACCTACTTTCAATCACCTGCGAGGATTGGTAAGTGGTGGATTGTGCCAGTCCCCTGCTCTCAACCACCTTCAGGGATTTGGTAGAAGCACACAACACACAAGGAGATATAATTTAAATCACTCTTGCAGGAAATGAAATGTCACATTTGCATGAAAGGAAATCACACTTACTTGAAAAGAAATAAACAATATGCATAGGCATCATGAGTATGAATCAACTGTCTCCTAAAGAAACCCCAACTATGTGCAGTAAAATTGATTGAAGAATTGTAATTCACACCACACTTGTTGAAAATAAATCACACATGATGAAAGGAAATTGATTAATTATTTGTTGTAAAAGAAATTAACTAAGTCCTAAAAATCAAAGATTAATCCTTTCCAAGATTATTTATGATTTTACTCAAACCAACAAATGTGATCATTGAGTTAAGAAAAAATATTAAATGACATGAAATATTGCAACCCAATTTGAAATGCATTTACTTGAATCAAATGAACAAATGAAATCCAACATGAATACTTAATTGCATAAATAAACACAACCTCACTTAAGTAATCGAATTACATGAAAAAATTGAATCAAGAACTAGTTATGGAATAAAATAAAATAAATCCTACCGGAATTCATAATAAAATTACAAAACAAGAAATCAAAGGAACCACCTAAGCTACACAACACTTTATTCTATTGGAGTGGGCCCTCCCACCGTAAAATAGAGTGTTGATATTGTTTTATATCAACATAAATTAATCAAAATAAATAAATATATTACAAATATGAAAGGAAAATAAATCAAATTAATTAATTAAATCGCACATTATAAAAATTATAAAACTATAATTAAAATGAAAACTCAAATGACTACATAAATTATAAAATTATAGTTAAAATGAAAAATCAAATGAATTAATTAAATTACACACTACTGAAATTATAAAACTACAATTGAAATAAAAAGTCACTAAATTATTCCATTGTCATTCGGACATTGGTCCAAGAGTCCTCCCCAAGCAATGGAGAGAATGCTCTCTTTTATACATAATTAAATAGAAACTCGGAATAAAAAATATAGAAATAAACCCACTTATGGATTAAAAAAATCCATAGTGGTTACAACAATTTCCTAAATAACGAATGGTCTCCATGATCTTTTCTAAAAATTAACAATTAATAAATAGCTTTGCTAATAAATAGAAAACAATAAATAACTCCTGGATCTTTTGCCTAAGAATTCCAAGATTCTTGGTTAAACATTCAAACTAATCTTATCACTGATTCCAAGATTATTTCCATGTTCAAAATGGCTATTGATGGTCCATATCCATGTAATTTCTTGATGGTTGAAGGTATATTTTCCTGGATTTGCAAATCTGTACATGGTGTTTCGACAAAACCAGAATAACAACAAACAAGAGTTTCAACAAGTTGCAACAAATTGTAAAAACTTAATTTTTCAAAATGTACGAACTAGGTTGTTGAGATATTTTGATGATAGGCTTATATTGACTTAATAATGCCTCAAATGAAAAATTTCAAGGACCCACTTCATATATCTTTAGTTATAAGAGTAACAATAATGATGACGTAGGAGTAACAATAACCAAGAGTAACAAGAAGTTGCAACAAATCATAATAACGTAATTCCTCAAAAACTATGATATGGGTTGTTGATATATTTTGAGGATAAGAATATTTTGACTCAATAAAGCCTCGTACAAGAAATATCAAGTACCCACATCGTGAATATTTAGTTATAGGAGTAACAATAGTGACAACGTAAGAGTAACAACAGTGACAGTTGGTTCTGCAATAATCAGAAACTAAACCACCTTTTCAAATATAAGTGCATAGTATGCTACCTCTCTAATATTTAACCATAATTCATATGAAATACTAAGTAAATTCAATGGAGATCACCTTGGTTCTAAATCCCGCACGTAAACATTAAAATGGATTAATAAGCATTAATACGAGGTTATGGGCAAGCAAGAAGGGATTAAAAATAGGGAAAGAGGATGTAAAAATAATGGAAATTCCATGGCCCAACAGAGTGCCTTGAGCTCTTAGTGTGAAACCTCGATCTATTGGTGGGTCTACATTTTATGTTGATCTTTGGCCTGGGTGTCTTTTTGTGTGACGAGTTCTATATCATCTTGTTGTTTTAGTTGTTCATGTGACTAACTGAGTGCCCGATGTCTATCTGTCAACTTCATTATGATAGTGGTCATATAAGCCTGCATGTCCTTTGTAGGAACTTGCGCTAATACAAGCTCAACATTGGTTGAGTCAAAAAAATTATTGCCCAATGCATTGAACCTCAATAATCATATATGGCTATTGTTTCTTGCTTCAATGATTTGTTGTGCACAGGGTATTGATTGGTGATGAAATTTCCAATTGTCAATAAAGGTTGTTGAATTTTCTTGTTGTCTCTTTTTGTATTATCCATTGTATCATCAATTATCCCTTGATGTCCTTGACAAGGTTCGATATAGTTGTGGCAGTTCATCCTGATTCCTGTGTTGTAATGTTGGTATCTGGTCATTTAATTTTTTTGTTCATCTTCTCTTCCATCTAGCTTGACCAGGCACCACAGTGTGTTGTGAAGACTATGTAGGGACCTCCTCTCTAATGGGTGTAGGGTGGAACTGTGGTGGGGTAGTTGGTGTACGAGCTTCATCGTTGAGGTCCGAGCTAGAAATTAGGTTGATAGGGGTTGGGTCCAATGGATTTTGGGTATTTTTCCACTTGTGGGACCTATCTTGGTCAACCTCTTACTTCACCTCAACATGCATCCTCTTAATGGTAGATTAAATTCTATTTGTCTTTGATGTTTCTGCCTATTGCTATGCAAGAAATGATGCCTTGTCTTTCTGTCGTGCTGCTTGTTCTTGTTTCCTCTCTTGGTTTCTCTTGGTCACTGTATTAAGTTTCACTAGCTCATCCTTAGGGGTAGGTTTGATATGATTGGGCCATTCTTCGACACCCTTATGGATGTCTTCTTTTGTGATACAAAATGGAAGCATGGAGGTTGCAGCTTGTTGGTCTACAAGTGGATAAATAAATACATTATGGAAATTACATTCAAATTGGAGGTAGGCATCATACCTTTCCACGATACTCCCCATGATGCGTAGTGTTGAATTGGTTTCTTTGATGAGTTGCGTGTACTAGTTCTTAAAATACTTATAATGTAAGGCCTGGGCTTCTTGGTCCTTAGTGTACTATAGTGTGAGAAATTTTGGGGCGGTGAAGGGTTGTGCACTGACAGCGTCATCTTCATGGAATGGAGGGGGCCTCCACATGATCATTGAAATCAATAGCATAATCCAATTGTAGTGAAATTATTTACCCAAGTTTTGGGCCTCCAAAAAATCATCAACAAGTTTGTTTAATAAATAACACACCCATGCCATATACACTCCCATGACACATCCTTTTGAAAAGCAATGACTTCGATTGGATATTCATCCTTGCGACACTTGGGAAGTATTTCACAGGAAAAAAAACTATATATCAAGGAAGACTATTTGGTCATTTGTAATAAACTCGACCCATTAAGGCTTCTAAGGGGTGGGGAGTCCAATGTTTTCTTGGTTTGTCTAACTTATCTTACTTTCTTCCATTCACATCTCCAACATTATTTTCTTATTCAAGGACTTTTCGATGACACCACCTTTTTATTCGTGAATTCACAGACTCACAGACTCTCGACTACATATATTTATAATTTTCCTTTCACAAGTCTGCCTGTAAAATATCGACACTTAGCCATTTTTCCATCTTCACGAACTTGCTGACCCATAGACTCTCGGAGGTAAAATTATACATCCCTAATGTTTATGAGTCTGTAGAGTCTTAGTACTTATCCATTTTTCCATATTCACGTACTCATGGAGGTAAAATTCTATGGCCCTAACTTTAATGTGTCTGTGGAGTCTCAATACTTAGCCATGTTTCCCTCTTCGCGAACTCATGGAGGTAAACTTATACGATCCTAACTTTCATTAGTCCGTGGAGACTCAATACTTAGCCATTTTTCCCTATTTGTGGACTTGTGGACTCATGGAGGTAAACCTATACGATCCTAACTTTCATGAGTCCATGGAGTCTCAATACTTATCCATTTTTCCCTCTTCGCGAATTCGCAGAGGTAAATTTCTACAACCTTAACTTTCATGAGTCTGTGGAGTCTCAATACTTAGTCATTTTCCCCTCTTCACAGACTTGCAGAATCGCGGAGGTAAAATCCTATGACCCTAACTTTAATGAGTCCATTGAGTCTCAATAATTATCCATTTTTGCATATTATACTAATACGTGGCATGACATGTGGGGTGGCACATGGCACATGTACCACTCGACACAGGGCATCCATATTCCCTGCAGGCCCTTGTCTAATTCTACCAAAAATGCATGACACGTGGCACCTTCTTAGGGGGACACTTGTCCTTCTTCTGTCAGAACATGTGGCACTCACATAGGGTATTCATTTCATGAGTCCAAAAATTCTAGTTTGATGACACCTGACTCAGTGGAAACCTAATAAGGATTCTCCCTTGCCCCTTTCTCTGATCACCCATTAGGTACCCTCTTTGGGTATGACGAAAATACTAGTCAACATGGTAGATCATGATGACATCACCATTTTTCCCTTGGTCCCATTCCAATGAGATTCACCAAGATCTATGGTGAAGTTTCATAATGACCTCACCCTGATCGATGGTATAGATCATCCCTCGGGATTTCAAGGTCATTCTGACCAAGAGGTTCCGACCACATTAATCTCCACGGACCCAACGGTCTAGGATCATATACGATCACTCCTTGACATATCAATGTCCATTATTGATTTCAGAGTATGGATTTGTGCTCAACGTCAGTGAAGGGTCAGGATTTTTCATTTTTATCCCAATTAACAGATGAGGTTGCATCTCGACCACATATCGATAAAGGGCCCAAATTTATTCATCATGCAAAATCCACAACCACGATTCTTCTGAAGCAAATTAGGGATTTCCACTGACTTAACAGTCCATGCTTCAGCTTATCCATTTCGTGAATGTATTTCTTCGAGTCCTTCTCAACTCCTATCAAACCTCGAGGATGCTCTTGCTTAACCAAGGTACTCCATGGTTCCCTCCATACTTCTTCACAGTAGCTTATTCTTTGAGAGACTGGTTGGGGTCAAACATTCCAACACTGTGGTGCACAAAGAACATATGAAGGGTATATATATATATATATGTATGTATGTATGTATGTATGTATGTATATGCACGAGAGTACATACATATTCTGTAGGATTACAATGATACACACATTGAGTATGGAAGTCTCTCTCCTTAGGTTAGTGCATAGACCTTGAATTATACACATGCATAACAATCATAAATATTTGCATCATTTCCTATTGTTGGTCCTTGACCAAGTTTTGGGAGATCCTTGATCAAGTTTGACCTATTTTGGGACTTTAAAATCCTATCAAAAGCAGAGCGTAAGATGAAGTAGAGATCACGGGATCTCGCCCCCTTTTTGGGTCCTTTTTGGGATTTGGGAATATGTAATGGGAATGGGATGTCAGCCCATGGATTTACCCATGTTTAGGCCTATTTTGTAAAGTATAAATAGATGTCTAGGCAATGTAAGGAGGGGCATCTATGTGATGTAAGGCTAGTAGGGTTTGTAAATGATTTGTGCATATTGTGAGAGACTTGTAGAGCTACATGCAAGTGGTTGTGACAAGACTGTGAAGGGATTTGTGTTGTAACACAAGGAATAAGGATATAGAGAGTTGTGCAGATCTTTTGTCCTATGCAGAGTAGGGTTTTGAAGCTCTATGCATGTAACCTGTTGAAGAAGCTAATAAAGAAGAGGAATTGGTGGAAGTAGCCCCAAGGTGGGGGTGAACCACGTAAATACTATGTTATTCTTCTCTGTGAGATGTTCTGATGTATTTATGTGTTATTTGCTAAGTGTTGGATAAAAATAGATAGATAGATATGTTTATGCTTTGTGCTTATGATGAATCTGGATGCTAGATCTGACATAGGTGGATGTTCTTAGTGCTTGAATCTGGTAGATCAGAACCATTTAGTTATGTTAAGTGCTTAAATATGTTAGATCTGGGTGAATGTTGCGATGCTCTGTTTTATATGTGGAGTAGAAATTGGTTGAATAATGATGAATTGATGGTGCTAAGGGATCTATTCGGTATTATAATCATAGATTTGTGTCCCAGCTAAGGTTGCAGACACCTGAGTCCTGCAACCACCCCTGCCTCTACCTCGGGCGAGACTTCATTTTCTTTGCAGGTGTTGCCGAAAGGGCCGGTAGTTAGGGTTTTGTTGGTGCAGTGTTGTATCATTGAACCTTGGATCTACCCCTATGCCAACAAATGGTTCTGTCACCAGGACTTGAAACTGTGATTGTTCGAAACTGAGGAGGAAGAAGCTTTGTGAAAAGATCCGACCTGAAATTGTGAAAGCTCTGTCCATAGATCTATTTCTCTAGTGTGCATTACTCTACTTAGTTTGACAAGCTCTGTGCTAAGGAAAAGAAGTCTGATCTGAAGAAAAGAGGTAAGATCTTAAAGCTCTGTGCTCTGATAAAGGTAAGAATAGTGGAAAGTTATAGATCTGAAGGCTTTATGCTTTGTAGAAGTAAGATTAGTGGAAATTTTTGTTTCAAAAGTATGAATCTAGGTATGTTTGATAGATTATATCCTAGCTTGAAAACTAGGGTATTAATAGATGAAAGAAGATTTGATATGAATAGATCTGATATAAATAGTGAAAAATATGTCATACCTATGCATAGAAAGAATGTTTGGACTAATAAGTGTATGCAGGATCCTAGAAAGAAATGTTTGCAGGTTAGCTACCATGATCCTAGTGCGCAGTATAGGAAAGGTTGGGGATCATTTAAATGAAAGTGGGGATTAACCCTCTATTACAGTTGCAGAAAACCCAGACTTCTTGTTAAGGAATGCACTGAGAGAATACCTAGTTGTCTTTGTTGTAAAGCTATGGACCATGAATTTTTGGAATTCCCTAGAATGATTGCTAAGGTTGAAAGAATGAATATGAACTAATAAAACCCTAAGGAAGATGCAGAAACTAAGACTATGACATAATCCCAGGAAGAATCAGAGAAATTATTTCTACAGATAAGAGAAACCTTGAATGATCACTCAACTTATCAGAGATATTCAAATAAAAAGAATTCCTTGAAGCAAGAATATGAGACTTCGACATTGACTGTGTTCTAGATGAGGAAACATAGGTGAATATCATGACAGAGAAAACTTGGGAAGCTATAGGGAGGCCTGCTATGATTCCTTCATTAGGAGGAATATGACTATTCAAAGGAAGGATGATAAACCTATGTGGAAATCTCACCCAGATACCTATGAATGCTAATGGAACTTCGATAGAGGAATATTTTTAGATTGTTAAATTCAATGAGAACAGTGCCCCATTTACCATGCTACTAGGAAAACCTTGGATTGAAAAAAATCAGGCCAAAAGGCAAGAAGAAGAAGAAGTTTTAGAACAACAAAAGTGTTGGGCTCTAAATATGTCCTAAAAACAACCTCTATGCATCAACCAAAGGTAGGCGTTGACACAAGCATTTTACTTGTTGCCTACGTAGGTTCTTACCTTCCGTTTTCAATACCCAACCTCTAAAGATGCAACACCTATAAAGGAAAAAAAATCATAAAGGGAACGGAAGTTGCTTTGTTCAAATGAACGACAACGATACTCAAAGGAACCACAATCATGCGAAGGGAACAACAACTATTCCTTTCAAATGAACAACAACTACACTCAAAGGAACAATAGTTGCGCGA
>SNQJ01S0088643.1:0-28069 GCA_010110895.2 Picea sitchensis
GCATAAAGTAATGAGAAAGGACGTTGTATACCTTGGAATGATTAGGTGAAATGATAGTATAAGTCAAAATGCAGGTGATGAAGGGTAAAATAATAGCAAAAAGTATGGGCAAAAAGAGTACAATATGTGGTCCTAACACCATGCAGAGTCAAGAAAATTATGAGATATTTGTGGAGTCTCCCTTTCTTCCTCTGCTGCATGGTCTGACAGATATGTAGTCAAATTTATTCCCAATATTTCACATTTTGTTTGTGTCATCAATCTAGCAAGTCCCTGTCCTTTGATCAAATTCATGGGCTTTATTTCAAGATCATATTCTAACAGCACCACAATCCATTTTTCCCGCTTCCCTTCAGGATTGGGTTGTGTCAATATGTCCTTTACTAAGTTGTTGGGAACATAAGTTGTGGTATGTGAATGTAGGATGTAAACCCATAATTTTTCCAATGCCTTGACCAAAGCATATGCTTGATTCTCCATGATATCATATTTTAAAGGAGCATCTCTCAACATTTTACTGTATTATGCTATGGGCTTCTCGAAAAAAATTTCATCTTTCTGGAGTAACACACCTGCAATTGTGTATTCTGAGGCAAATGAGAACAATATGAAATCTTTCTCAAAATTTGGACTAGCCAATACAAGAGCCTTTGTCAATGCCACCTTGATGTCTTCAAAGGACTTTCTCGCTTCAGGAATTCATTTTATTTCATTTCCCTTTCTTAGCATGTTGGTGATGTGTTTTATGATTTCAGCTAAATTTGGGATAAATCTTCTGAGAAAGTTTACTTTCCCTAGGAAAGATTGTACCTCCTTTTTGCTTCTGGGTATGTCGATTTTAAATATACCTTCAAATCTGTTGGGGTCCATCCTTATCCCTTCATTCGAAAAAATGTGTCCTAAGAGCTTCCCTTCTTCCATGGAAAAATTTGACTTTTTCGATTTAACGATATGTCAAATTTTCTGCATTTTTCAAACGCCCTTCTGAGGTGCTTGAGGTGTTCTTCATCTGAGGCAGAATACAATGTAATTTCATCAAGGTAGATAACAATGAATTTATCTTTTTCATAAGCAAAAGATATATCCATAGCTCTTTGAAATGTCACCACTACATTTATAAGCCCAAAAGGAATTTTTTCATACATAAACGTTCCCCATGGTGTAGTAAATGCAGTCTTTTCCTGGTCATCAGGGTGCACCGTAATCTGATTTTATCTAGAAAAACCATCTATCATGATTCATGGACATATTTTGAAATCCCACTACCTTCTATAGAATCTAATCCATTTTAGGCAAGGGATAGTTTTCCTTTAGAGACACCTTATTTAGATTCCTGAAGTCTACACATAGCCTAATTTCTCCACTCTTTTTCCGGACTAGTACCATATTTTCCACCCATTTGAAAAACCTCAGGGACACTATAAGTTTTTATTCAAATAGTTTATTTACTTCCTTTTCTATCAATGGTAACAACAGAGGGTTTATTCTTCTTAATTTCTGTTTGAATGGCTTGTGATCTTCTTTAATTGGGATAACATGATGGATTATACTAGTATCATAGAATTTTAGATCATCATAGATCCAAGAAAAAATGTCAGGAAATTCTTTCATTAATTTGACATACCTCTCTTTTATCTTAGGGTTGAGCTTCCTGGACAACTTCACGATCTTTGGATCCTCCGAAGTCCCAATATTGCAATCTTCCACATCCCCTTTATTTGCAGTGATCTTCGGACTTCTGGCTATGTCATTGTTATCGGAAAGTTTCTCTAATGGTACCATGACCTTGGGGATGATATTACTCTTTAGTTGAATGATATATCTACCAGCAATCTGATTGTCAAAATATCCTTCTTTCATGAAATAGGTTGTGTCTATCTCAACATCACAATATTCATCATCAATGTTCAAATTCTCGAACTCGTTCTCCATTTTGAGGAAGCTTTCTATCTGCTTGTCATTTTCGAAGACTTTCCAATGCTTCATATTGTCTTGTATTGCTAGCCTATACTTCACCTCCACCTTGTATCTTTTCTCAGGGAAAATTGGAACTCTAAAAACTACTGTTGAAGTGGCCAGAGCATCAACAACATGATTCTGTTCACTTGGAATTGCTGAGAGATTGCATTCTTGAAATGTATGAAGGAGTTCTAGTACCAGATTTCTATAAGCCCTCATTCTGTGTTGTTTTTCTTGGTAGATGCCTTTGATTTGATTTATAATTAGCTCAGAATCTACATGTACAACAATTCTTTTGGCACCCAACTCTTCTAAAACATTCAATCCCAATATCAACGCTTCATATTCATCCATGTTATTAGTGCATTCAAAAACAAGTTTGTAGGAACACAATATTGAGTCTCCTTTAGGGTGGTTGATCCATACGCCAGCTCCAGCTCCTTCTCTACAAGCGGCTCCATCAAAATTCATCTTCCATAACTGGTCCTCTGCATCATCTTGATGTTCTGAAAGTTCCTCCATTTTCCCTTTAAGCTCATATTTGTCAGCCATAATGATTTATGTTTCTTCTTCTTCGGAGAACGGGTCATTGAAGAAGATGGAAGACCCTAATTCAGTCTCTACTGAATAGATCTGATGATTGTTAGGATGCGATTTATTGCCGACCATATATTTAAGAAAAACCTCCCTATACAGTCTTTTGTCCTGACCAAAGACATGAATAGTATCATAATACATATCCATATGGGGAGTTCCTTTCAATTTTGTATCCCATGATCTCGACCACAACATGATGAACTTTGGAGGGATATCCGTGACTACTACATCCATAATCATATTCTTTGCTGGGATTTGTGCCAAAGACACCACCATATCTTTGATCATGCCAAGGAATTTCACTTTTCTTGAATCAAAGGAGAACAAATATTTATAAGGTCTTGTGACATCAAGGCCCAATTGGTCCATGACCACTTTGGGAATCAGTTTTTGAGATTCTCCAGAATCTAGCATAACATTGTGTAGGTTCATGTCATGGATCTTCAAACTGACATAAACAGGAGGAACTTCCTCATTCTCACTGCTTTCTTCTATTCTTTGCCCGAATAAGATAGTTGGGTGATCATCTTGTATGTTCAGGGTCTCAAAGGTTTTCCCCATCTTAAGAATGTTGATGATTTGATTTATGTACTCACTATTCTTAATCAATTCATTAAATGGTACCAAAATCTTTATCTTAGCCATTTCACTTTCGAAATCAAAAGAGGAAGGATTTTTTATACTTCTTTGGTGACCATTTCTTTCCTAATCAATAATCTCTTATGGGGTTCTTCTTTTTGCTTCCCCTTTTCCACAGTATCATTCACAACAAAATATTTCAAAGTGGAGTCCTTTGCAGCTAAATCTTTTGCAGAAAAATCTTTTTTGGTTTAAATAGAAGAAGGTACGTTGTTCTGAGCTTGTATGGAAGGATACCCCTTTGGAGGATTATATTTTGAAGGGTTTGGGGGTACCTTTTGATTTTTGAGGTTATATTTCCTTTGGAATTTCATGATTGCGTTTTGTAATCTGGTCTCATAATCTTCTTTTTCTACCGATACCCTTTCCTCTTCATCTTGCAAAAAGATCTCACTTGCGTCCATGAACTGGTCATTTTCTTCTTTGGTAAAAAATGCGTCTGTCTCTTTATCATCACATAATTTCATGTTATCTTCGAAATCTCCATAATGACCTTCATTTACATAATTATTTTGGAAGAGAGGCCTGATTTGTTGTTCCCCTTGATTTCCTTGGTTTCCATAATTTGTATGGTTTCCCTGATTTGCCTGGTTTCCCAGATTTGTTGGCTCTGCTTGATTGGCCTAATTTCTTTGCCCAATATATGGAATATCTAGTCTTCTCGGATTTTTGGGTGGACCATCAACCTGTTCTCTAGGGTTAGGCCTATTTCCTAGATCCATCCTTTCCATCATCCACTCCATGTTTCTCATCATCGCTTCAAATCTTTCCTTTGATATTTGAGATGTCAAAGGTTGTGCTTTTTCCTAAGATTTGTTTGTGTCTCTGCCAACATTAGTTTTCATCTTCCCTAAATCCATTAGGTTCAATTCCACCTCTATAGCATCGGTCTTCATATCATCCAATGTGGTAGATCTTTGTTCTCTTAATAATAAAGAAAAGTCACTTTCAAAAGAATCAACATATTTGAGTTGAACAACCTTGGGGAGGGGTTTTACTTCATCAGGAATAACATTATATACATTCATGAATCTATCTGAAAACTCTTGTACCATCTCGTCAGGCGATTTCTTCATAATTTTATACTGGGTAAACAACTTAAAAGGATTTTTCTTATCCCCCCATTTTGAAAGGAAGTTTGTTTCAAAGGATTTGAAGTCTGTGCTACTACCTGCTAGAAGGGCTCTGAACTACTTCCTCACATCTCCTACAAGGCTTTGTGTAAAAAACCTCATATTCACATCTTCATAGTCCACTTCTTCCAATTCTATAAAATCATTAAACCAATCTAGATGTTTTTGGGCTGATATGTTACCTTCGACATCATATAGTTTAATCCTTAGATTATAATCTTGAGGTAGATCATGTAGTTGAGCTGGTAGTATGAGGGGAGAAAATCCAGATTTCATAGCTGTTATGAGGGGTTGGAGTGGATGTTAGTTATGAGCAGGGGTCACTACAGGCTTGACAGATGTGGCTAAAACTCGATCTTGGAATCTCTTTTCATCAAAGAGAGTCCCACTCAGACAAGATTCAAACTTAGTTCTGAACAAGGATTGTTCAAATTTCACGTCAAACTCAAGGTATTCGATGTTGGTAACTACGTCCCTAGGAAAAGATAGATATTAGTCTCGATGCAACACTGGGGTTACATGCCTTACTTTTCTTCTACGTACAAGCTTCTCAGGTTCAGGCAGAGGGATTGTGGCTTCTGGGTCTGGATTTCTCCTGGTGTGAACATTCTTGGGAGCCATGATTTCTATCTCACATGGTATGGTGCAACTGGTCACTGAGTAACGGAGTTGACAGGGTAAAAATAATCGCATCCAATAATTTATTTGATCCACTGTCACCCTCAATAATCAAACTAAAGATTTAAGTCATTCTCCCAGGAAATATTTTTTCAATTTCATCCCCGACAATGACGCCAAAATGTTAGCACTATGTAAATTTTGTCTGGATGATAGACAAACAATAGAGGTAACTATTTCAACCAGATTTAGAGCTGAGGCACTAGCCCACTCAACTCAGAGAGGGCTCTCTCGTGTCACTTGATGTTTGTTTTTGGAATTGGTGGATAGACTAGGTTTGTTTTGGGATTTTTTAATAAAGTTGTTGGCAAGGAAGGGGAGGAACCACAGGACAATGGAGTCGAAATTCTGAAAGCCAATGAAAACAATGCATCTGCTAATAGAAATATCCAGAGGATAAATTCTAAACGAGGAAATGAATCTGAGTTATTCTTAAATTTAAATAGAGTGTAGGAATATAAAGAAAACAAATAACTGTATCAGAGAATTACCAGAATGAATCCGGAATTAGTTAAGAAGACAATCACACAGTTTAAATTGCTTAAGCCAAGAGCATAACAAGATGAATTATGGGCCTTTAATTCTCCAATTTAAACAGAAGAAAATGTAAATGAAGTAACAGGTCAGTGGAAATACATACGATGAAANGAATTAGTTAAGAAGACAATCACACAGTTTAAATTGCTTAAGCCAAGAGCATAACAAGATGAATTATGGGCCTTTAATTCTCCAATTTAAACAGAAGAAAATGTAAATGAAGTAACAGGTCAGTGGAAATACATACGATGAAAGGAAACAAAGCTCATATCACTACCCTTTAGAATGTTTTCATAGAGACTTCAAAATCTTCTACATTTATATTCAATTCAAATTCAGAAAATTTACAAAATATAGTTTGATACAACCAAAGGTGCTCTTGCACTTCTGCCAAGATTAATTCATTCTAATATCCCAATACTTATACAATTTGATCAAAATGAATGAAACAGACGTGTTTTAGCTTCCAAAACAGTTTCAGTATATGAAACCATTTACAATAATTGGCAAAAAACGTTTAGTATTATCGGCAATTTCTCCAACTGTTCAACTTCTTTCCCGCCATTTGTCTCACTCTGGTATTCTTTCAGATCTGCATATTTGATGACACCTGGGGATCATTTTCTGGCTCCATGGACATTGCACTTTGTCTTAACCAGCCGCACGATTTCATTCCATTGCGAATCGGAGGGGATTTCGTAATCCATCATCTCTTTAATAAAAATCTCTAAGTCAATGCACGTGGCATAGGACATAGTCGACATGCCAAATTTCACTATTTTGAACTTATTCAAAATTTCAAAGTCTGTAGCCAAATACTCTACCTGACTTGGGCCTTTCAGACTTTTTCTATAGCCTCAAATTCATAATGGTCCAATCTGCATTGCATGAGGAGAGAATTGTAATCTTCTTGATTGTATAATGAACCTTTGCCATCCCAAAATGATGGGAGGCCTTTGATAAAAAAATGTTCGAATGCATCTTTAAACTCATGTATGTTGTGATCCATATGCATAGCTTTGTTTTGGACTGATCTGAGAAGGTTATACTTGGAAATGATTCTCCTGGCCGAAATGATAAACGCAGTCCTGTACTTTACTTCGATAGTTTGAAGATCGACATTTGGCACAAAATTTAGCAATTCAATAGCATTTTGGGCCTATTCTGAGGGCTTCTTGGCTAACACCTCATTAACAACAACACTCCTGCTCTGATGTTGTTTTTTTCATTTACAAATTTTAGATAAACCTTGAATTTAACAACCTCTTCAACAACAAAATACCATATGCGTTTGGCTCCCTGCAGTAATGTTTTTCCCTTTAACCTAGTTTTTAGCTTACTCACTTTCTCTTGTAAATCTTGATTATCTCTGTGAAGTTGAGCTATTTTCTCATCTTTCACCTTCATCTCTTGTTTCAACCTTTCTATAATCTCGTTGAGCCCTTTGATCTCCCCTGTTTTGATGCTTACCTGGGACATAGCTTCGACTAGCCCCTCAGTGCTAGATCCAACCTCTGTATTAGCGAGTACAATGACATCCATATCTAATGTCATTGCCTGTGCTTGTGACCAATTCTCTTTCTCTTTTTCCAAATGCAGAAATTTAGCTTTGTAATTGAGTGCCTCGTGCGAATGTTTCCTTCTCTTGTTCCAAAGCAGTCAATTATGTTGTCTGTGGATGGTCTGTAGGTGACATATTCATGTTTTTCTTTAGGCTTTGGATCATCTTATATTTTTCATCTAGAGAGGCCTTCACCTCTTGAGGACCTTCAGACTCTATCCTTTTGACCTGTGTCATCCAGGCTTTGCTAGATGCCTTTTCCTATTTCAATTGCCCATCTAGTTTGAGGGAATGTGTT
The DNA here is from genome assembly GCA_010110895.2 of Picea sitchensis. Lineage (NCBI taxonomy): Eukaryota > Viridiplantae > Streptophyta > Pinopsida > Pinales > Pinaceae > Picea > Picea sitchensis. Next base: position 7,403 of record SNQJ01S0088643.1, read on the forward strand.
GTCAATCTTGCAACCCTTAGACCTAAGCTTAGATAATCAGAATATAGCATATGGTTGACATTTCTATGAAACTTTACTTTGTTAGGGGCACCAATATTTTCATAGTGCATTTTGATCTCAGATACCTTATCATTGTCATCCACTGCTATGTTAAACTTTTTCTTTTCCACATCTCTGACTAAGAGTAACGAATATTTAAGATGGGAAGTCTTTTATACATTAGATAAAAGGTCCCTTATTTGATTGTTGGCCATACTTCCCTTTACAATGTACCAGTTCATTAAATCTTTCTTGGACTAATAAACTGCCCCAGCTGTCTAGCTAAATATGTGTTTCCTGCTACTAAAAAGCTTTGTTATGTTTCCAGTTTGTGGTCTGTTTCCTGTACCTACTTCTTCGTTCTTGGTTACACCTTCTACCATTTCCATGCATGTTTTCTCTTTGGTCTCTTCTTCTTCCAGGGAGACTATTTGAGAGGATGATGTGATTTTAATTTTCTTGAGAATATCTTGTTGGCTACTGGCACCCAGGGCCTCTGAAATGCTCCTCTTATTGTAGACGCTCATTTTAGGAGCTTTGACAATCAATCTAGGAGAAGGTTTCTATGTTGGGATCTGTTGAGAAGTTGGTTCCGTTTGTTTTGTTTGGTCATGCTACATAGTGAGCTCCATATCTACACAGGTTTCTAGATTCGCCAACTTATCGAATCCTTCAACACGCTCGTGTTCATAGGGACCTTGTCTACTTGCCAATGTTCTCTTTGATATGATTTGGTGTGGGTCATATTTTCTTCCTTGCAACTATGTGAACCCAAATTCACTAAGTTTGGATTAAATCTGAGGCAAACAAGACTTGTTATTCTCCACAAAGGGACCTACTATGAAAGGAAATTTTAGATTAGATGCCTTGTGTCCTTTCAAAAAATGATCAGTCTCTAATAATGATCCTCTGTCTTATGAACTCCAAAGAAAAGATTCTGGGATTCAGAAAAACTGGTAAAAGATAAGGTCCTTCTTGGTAGCCATATACCCAAATCACAATGGATTGTATGAACAACATTTAGTCTCCTACCCTTCTCTCTGGATTTGGTTGCAAACTTATTTTCATTTCCTCCAAGACCCTTGGCAATTCCGAACTGAAAATAAGATTGTACACCCTAGACATAATCTTATTGATGAAAATAAGCATGGCAATTCTTTTACACTCGATTTAAATAAATGCAGTCTCAAGAAATTTGGTTCTGTTAGATTCCAGGAACATTCTTAACAAGTGTGTGTAGTATCTCAAGTGCCTCAGTGAATTGAAATTAATCAATTGTTCATGTATATTATCGGAAATAAATTTGTCAAAACTGACACAAACTGACTGACCATACTTTGACATAAATAAATTCAACAGGAAACCTAACATGAATTCTACCACAAACGTGTCATTATCCAACCCCAAAATTTGACTCAACGGAGAGCAATCCCACTGGACTTCGATGACCATAACACTTACACTAGCAGGTAATGACAGAATCTCTCAATGGTGTTCAGGTTTGACGATGGTTTGCAAAAATCAAGTTTTTACTTATGGTGGGCATTCTCTATAAATTTTTATCATCTTTTGTTCGTCGAAGGGCTTTGATACTATGGAGGAGGAATCTGGTATACTGAGGGTGTGCCAAAGTGATGGATTTTCTACTTCACATAAAACCTATGACCCTAATTTATTCAAGATGACTCTTTCTTCCTGAGAATATCGCTCTGCAAACCAGCTTACAAATCCAGGGCAAGGAAAGACTACTTCTACGATGTAAGGGGTGATGGAGGCTTGAGCCTCTTCGAGGAAAGGAATGCGCATTGCAGCACTGTCCAAAAAATTCAATCTGGAAACAAAAACAGCTGATTGTTATCTCTGTTTCGAAAACGTCGGAGTGTCTATCAATTAGGGCTTCTTCTCTCGAGGACATGTCTTTCTCATTTACAGATAAGATAACATAATTAGTGGCCATGGTGAAAAATACTTTTTAAGCAGCAAAAGAAACACAAATATGGTTCATTTTTGAGCTTGAGTTTCAAATGGATGCTTTGCGCCAAATTTTCAAGCGTTTGAATGATTCAACTTATCGTAAAATAATGCTGGGGGGTCCTCCTTTTATAGGTATCTATTGACATCGAGGTTTGGAGAAAACAATTTTAGGTGGACTTCTTTTCACCCTGATGTGCCTCTGAGGGTGACACATGTCCACAATTTAAGCAATGACGGTTTTCCCTAGCCTTCCCTGGATTTATTAATCTTCACGCTACCTTAATTTTTGATATGAGTTTTAGCCATTGATCTGGGCTGCTTTAAGATCTATGGTCCATGTTTACCCAACGACTTTGGCATCAGGGGTTGGAGAAAGTGGATTTTGTCAAACTTCTTTTTTCCTCGATGTACCTATAGAGGCGTCACGCGTCCGTCAATGTACCTCGAGAGGTCTCCCACCCTCGACTACTTAATATTCACACTATTTCAATCCCCAATATGCACCTTAGCTGTTGATCCGAGCCTCTTTCAAGATCGATGGTTCACCTATTTTTACCCTTCACACGTTTACTATATTTATCCATACGTCGCCAGGTATAGCTTGTCCCTCTATATTATCATATCCCCTTAGCGACATAGTCTTTCACTAAAATTATGACACTTGGATACCATTTGAAAACTGTTATGGTGATAACAACAAGGAGAAGAATTGTGAAGTATTTTGGTACTTCAGAGGTTCGTCAAGTTGAAAACTTGACGAAGACTGAGTCACGAAGTCCAAAGTCACGATTCAATCTTGATCGTTGATCATAGGATAACACATGGAAATGGATCGGGGAGTTCGGGAGTCAGAAGGTTGGGGGTTGTGAATGGAAGGCCTAGAGTACATGAGGTCACAAGTTTCAAACCATAGTGGGGCCGGTGAATGTAAGGAAATATGTGGCAGGAGTTCAAAACCTCGGAGAAAAGTACTTCAGGAAGAGGTGATATAAGGGTTCAGGATATCCCCAAAGTCTGAACCACAAAGGGGATAAATCCATGGTCATAGACATGGTCACTTGCGGAAGAGACCTGTGTGTAGGTGGAATATTTTTGGGTACCTATAGGGACCCAAGGAGTAGCTTCAACTCAAGAATTCAAATGATCCAAGACCAGGATGTCAAGCATCCCTTTGGAGGGAAGGGGGTTTGCATAAGAGTGGTATCAGAGACAAATATAGAATTGACTTATGTAGAGAGAAGGAGAGGTATAAAAAACATTAGGACAATGCCGCCTATAAGACATGTTGACCCACCTGTAGCCAAAAAATCTATGGAAAGGGAAATGAGAGAACTACATGTGAGTTTGGATTCCTTGGAGACCACCCAAAGGAGAGCACCTGATGTTGGAAATGTCAGCGAGGCAGAAAATGAAGAGGTTGAAGTTGAAGAAGTTGTAGTTGAGGATGTTGTGTAAGATTGCTTGTTGAAAGCAGTTGTCAAAATGGGTGCCGGAGTGAATATTAACATCCCTACGTATGAAGGAAACATAGACATGGAGGAATTTATTGAATGGATACAAGCGATGAACAAGTATTTAGACTATGAGGATGTCGAAGAGGAGAAAAAGGTAAGACATGTTGTCACTAGGTTGAAAGGACATGCAACACTGTGGTGGGATGAACTGCAAGCCAATAGAAGGGACAAAGGCAAGCAAAATATCAAGATTTTGGATCGAATGGTAGCCAAGATTAAGAATAAATTCATTCCCAAAGATTACCAGATAAGTCTGTTCAGGAGGATGCAGAACTTGAGACATAGAGGATTAGTTGTGAAGGAGTACATAGAAGAGTTCTATAAGTTGAATATTATATTTGGACAAAGAGAAAGAGACGAAGAGAAATTTTCCAGATAAATTAATGGCTTGAGGTATGATATTCATTATGAAATGAGTATGGCAAAAATCAAGACGGTTGAAGACACGTATCAAATGGTGTTGAAAGAAGAAGAAAAGTTGGCTATAAAGGAGAGTCAACAAAACAATGTTTGAGGCTTGAACATAGGCAAGGGAGTTTCCCAAGATAGGGAACATAAGCCCAAGGATGAGGCGAAGAAGCCACATAGTCACTCTTAGAGAAGAGGAAGTTCCTGAGGAAGACATAGTGGAGGTAGAAGTTATTTTTCCAGAGGAAGAGGCAGAGGAGGAGAAGTAAGGTGTTATGCCCGTGGAAAGATAGAACATATGTCTTGGGATTGTCCTGAGAAAAATAAAGGAGGTGAAGATAACATTTCAAAATAACATAAGCAATATCATGGGACAGAAGGTGTAGAGGATGGAAGGTCCTTACTGATAAAAAAGGTTCTTTTGAAGCAAGAGTCGAACACTGAAAAACCAGTGCAAAGGAACAATTTGTTGAGGAGATCTTGCAAAATGAAAGACAGATTTTTCAAGGTGATGATTGAGATTGGGAGCACTGACAACTTAGTATCCATAGATATGGTGGAGAATATAGAGTTGGATATGAATGCACACCCGAAACTGTATAAAGTCTCATGGTTGCACAAAGATCATCAGGTAATAGTCACTCAACAATGCCTGGTTAATTTCAAAATAGGAGGATATATGGATGAGATCCTATGTGATGTAATTCCTATGGATGTCTATCATGTTTTGTTGGGAATAGCCTGGTAGTATGACATAAATGTTATTCACGATGGGAGGAGGAATACATACACCTTAGAGAAGAATGGTAGAACACACATGTTGCTACCAATTGAAGAAAAGAAGGTGAAAGATGAAGCTAGCACGAGCATACTTCTCATGAGTGGGAAGGAACTCTTGAATTAAATAAAGAAGGAATAGGAGATGTTGTTTTTTGTAGTGAGGAAACCAAGGTTTATCAGTACTTCAATGGAATATTTTCTTGAGGAAGTTCAGGAACTATTAGAGAATTTTTCTGATGTTGTAGTGGATGAGTTTCCAAACTCATTTTCACCTATCAGAAGAATCAGTCATCACATTGACTTTATATTAGGAGAAAGCCTGCCGAATATAGCAGTGTACAGGTTGATAGCTCAAGAGAATGAAGAAGTGAAGATATAGGTTCAGGATCTATTAGACAAAGGATTGGTCAGGGAAATTTTGAGTCCATGTGGAGTTCCAACCATATTTCCAAAGAAATATGGAGGATGGAGAATGTGTACGGACTCGAGATCCACAAACAAGATCACCATCAGATACAAATTTCCATTTCCAAGGATGGATGACTTGATGGATTTCTTAAGTGGAGCCAACTATTTCTCGAAAATAGATTTGAAAAGTGGATATCACCAGATCAGAATGAGGGAAGGTGATGAGTGGAAAACATAATTCAAGATGAATGAAGGGTTGTATGAATGGATTGTTATTCCGTTTGGCTTAAAAAATGCCCCGAGTACTTTTATGAGATTGATGAATAAAGTGTTAAAATATTTCATTGGTAAGTTCCTGATTGTATATCTAGATGATATACTATTATTTAGCAATACTAAGGGGGAACACTTGAGACATTTGACATTGGTGATGAGGAGGTTGTAGGAAGAGAAACTCTTGATTAATTTGAAGAAGTCATATTTCATAAAGACAGAGCTCATATATTTTGGTTTTGTTATTTCTTCAAACAAGTTGAAGATGGATCCTGAAAAAGTGAAATAAATCAAAGAATGGTCATCACCGAAAAATATCTTTGAGGTGAGAATATTCCATGGGCTAGCAAGATTTTATTGTAAGTTCATCAGAAATTTTAGTGGGATTAGTGATCAGATGATGGATACAGTGAAGAAAAGACACAAGTATTTCAAATGGAAAGAGGAGGTTGAACGAAGCTTCAACATATTGAAGGAGAAGATAACTAACAACTGATTATGGTTTTGTCATATTTCGGAAAGACATTTTAGGTAAGATACGATGCGAGTGGGGTTGCAATTGGAGCAATCTCAAGCCAAGACAACATACATGTTGCATATTTTAGCGAGAAGCTGAATGAATCCAAAAAGAAGTACTCCACATCTGACAATGAGTTCTATGTCATAATCCAAGCATTGAATAAATGGAGGTATTATCTCTTACCAAAGGAATTTGTTTTGTATAGCGATAGTCACGCTTTGCAATTCATAACCAAACAGGAGAAGTTAAACCAGAAAGATGCTAAGTGGATAGAGTTTATGAAAAATTTCACTTTTGTCCTTAAACATATTTATGGAAATGCTAACAAGGTTGCTGATGCATTGAGTAGGAGGATTTTGATTCTCCAGGAATTTTAGATCAAAACCTTGAGGTTTGATCACCTTAAGGAAATGTATCCTAGTGATCCAGATTTTGGAGAAGCATATGAAGCATGTGAGAATCCTGTGCTCAAAGACAGAAACCAGTGGACCAAATATATGATCCAGGATGGGTTGTTGTTCAAAGGATGTCAATTGTGCATACCGAGATTCTTGATGAGGTAGAATTTGTTGAAGGAAAATCATAGCGGAGGTCTAGTCGAACACTTCGGCCATGAAAAAACATTTGCTCAATTGAACGGCTCGTATTATTGGCCAGGTATGATAATGGAGGTGAGGAAATTTGTGAATAATTGTAAGATTTGTTATTATGCCAAGGGGAAGAAGAAAAACATTGGGTTGTACCAACCATTACCTACTCCAGAGAGGCCTTGAGACACAATAAGCATGGATTTTTTGTTAGGGTTGCCAAGGAAACAAAGAGGAAGTGATTCCATATTTGTGGTGGTGGACAGATTTTTGAATATGGCACACTTTATCTCATGTCATAATACCAGTGATGCAATGCATGTTGTGAATTTTTTCTTCAAATAAGTTGTGAGACTCCATGGATTTCCCAGGAGTATAGTTTTAGTCATGGATACCAAATTTGTTGGTCATTTCTACACAATGTTGTGGAAAATGTTGGGGACAAAACTATCCTTTAGTTCTGTGTATCGCCCATAAATGGATGGACCGACCAAAGTGGTGAATAGAAGCATAGGATATTTGTTGAGGAGTTTGGTCATTGAACACCATAGTGAGTGGGATCAGATTCTAGAACAAGATGAGTTTGCATATAATGACTCAGTGAACAAGAGCACTGGAAAAATCCCATTTCATATCATGTATGGGATGAATCTGAGAGGAGTTTCAGAGCTAAGAGATTTGAAGTAGAGTGAGTTTAGAAGTGCGGGAGCCGAAGATTTCACTACAGAGATGCAGGAACTTCACAATCAAATAAAGGAGAAGCTAAAGAAGAGAAACAATGAATACAAATTCAGAGTTGATCAACATAGGAGAAATATTGAATTTGAGGTTGGTAATCACGTTCTAGCACATGTGAGGAAGGAAATATTCCTGATGGGAACATATAATTAGATGAAATTGAAAAATATAGGGCCATGTAAAATCTTGAAGAGATTCCGTGAAAATGCATATGAGTTAGAACAACTGGAATATGTGGGTATATTGCACATTTTCAATATTGTAGACCTGTATCCATACAGGGAAGATGGATTTGAAATTTCCAAATATCAAAGAAAGATCCAGTGGGAGAAATAGATGCCTGTAGCATAGAAGTTGTAGATGGAAAAGATCATAGATCGACGAGTTGGTAAGAAGACGGGAAGGATGACATATTTTGAATACTTGGTGAGGTGGAAAGGATGACCACTAGAATATTACAGTTGGGTTGGTGAAGAAGAGATCCAGAAGAATGGAAGATTGATGTAGGATTCCATGAATTTTTCAGCTAAGGGAGTATGATGCAAGAGAATTGCAACAAATCACAAGTGTGAAAGACAGCTAGTCACACTAGAGCACATTTTGAAATATTTTTAATTTTGAACGATCAATGTATTCATGTGATATCTGACAAATCTTTTTGAGTTATGAACATCTTTAATGACTGAAGAATGAGCCATCATGTAAGGTTGATGGGGGAATATATCTTGCTTTAATGAATCAGATCACAGTACATATTTGGAGCTTGCACTTTCATCTTTCTGACTCGATATGTATTGTAATAAGTGTTAATTAGTTGATAGTATTCAATTCCATTAATATAGCATAGAGTAGTTGGAGGGAAGAACTCCAGAGAACCCCTTTGTTTAAATCTTTGTAATATTGTCTAGTATTTGTTGCTTTTGTGGTTGAACCTAATAGGTATATTTCCATTGTAAGCCAAGAACTGGGAGGTACATCGAAATGTTGTATGAATGGATGCAAGTTTCAGTTGGTTGAATATAACAGAGATATATTATCCCAAATGTATCTTGACTAGGTGTCTATTTGAACGAATGGTAGAACTTCTTTTATTTTTTTAATTCTCTTCTATTTCTATTCTTGAATCCATGACTGCATTTTCTTTGTTGAATGTATGAGTCATTGGGAGGAGTGGATAAATTTCATTTTTTTCTCTTTATTGAGCGACTGCAAGGTGTGCATAGCATCCACAAGTAGTGTGTGACCGATTATGTTTCTTCTCGAAAGCTCATAAGGGATAGTGTAACTAATATGTATGCAAGGAATTCATCGATGTCTGCAAGGAGTGCGAAGTCATTCATAGGAGACTGAGTGTGGATGAAATTTTGTCGCAAGTTGTGCACAGGCCAAGAATTCGACTAAGTGTTGAAGAGATTGTTCAGAAGAGAAAATCAAAGAAGGAAATCTCAGGAGGAAGAGTGGTGGAATTATTCAAGGAAAGAAGTCCTTGAAATCCTCACTGAAGGTTAATGAACAAGATTCATTCTCAAAGGGAGACAAGCGATCCCAGACCACCGGATATGGTGAAGTCACAAGGAGGAGAACCGTGAAGTATTTGGTACTTCGAAGGTTCAACAATTTAAAAACTTGACAAATACCAAGTCATGAAGTACGAAGCCGTGATTCAATCTCAATCGTTGATCGTAGGATAACCCATTGCAACGGATCGGGTAGTTTGGGAATTAGAAGGTCGGAGGCTGTGAACAGAAGGCCTAGAGTACGTGATGTTGTGAAGTCCGAACCATAGTGGGGCTAGTGAATCTAAGGAAAAATATGGAAGGAGTTCAGAACCTCGAAGAAGAGTACTTCGGGAAGAGGTGATAGAAGGGTTCAGGATATCCCTGAAGTCTGAACCACGAAGGGGATAAACCCACAGTCATAGTTGTGGTCACTTGCAGAACAAACCTATGTTTGTGGGTGGAATAGTTTTGGGTACCAGTAGGGACCCAAGGAGTCACTCCAACTCAAGAATTCAGACATTCCAAGACTGGGAAGTCAAGCAAACCTTTGGAGGGAATGGGGTTTGCATCAAACATTTCATGTTTAGAGAGTCTGAAAAGAGCTTACATGATACTCTAGGGGTTATTTTTTTCATCTAACCTTTACGAGTCCAAAAAAGTGATAAAAGTATACTCAGTCACATTCTCATGTATCTACAAGCACGAGAAAGAACAAAGACTAAGCTCCAAATTTGTTTCATTTTTAAATAAGATTGAAACAAAATTAAACTATGCTTGTAACTCCAGGTTCAATCTCTAGATTTCTATTTCATTTTTTAAGGAGCTTGCCACATAAAGGAGAAACTATGCTCACAACTTATGTTTCATTTTTTAACAAGATTTCCACAGAGAAGAAAAACTATTCTTGATCATGGGTACCAAGAGGAAAATTATTTCTAAGGATTACATGTCAAGGGATATATGCCAGCCATGGCTTCTAGGAGATCTTTGCTAGATGGAAAAAAAACACTCCGGAAGGAATACATGTTGACAACCTTGATAACGGTAGGGATATCTGGATCTAATAGCTCTATCGAAGAGATTTCCATGTCAACTATGAGATCTAAGTAAATATAAGGGATAGATTCCCTCTTGTTCGAAGTTGAACACATGGGACAGGTTGTTACATAATTGACCTTTGGCGGGGCAGACATCACTGGCATTTATGGACCATTTAGGGAAGGTAGATGGTTTAGCACCAGATGAGGGTCAATGAATGAAATTTGGTCAATGGTTACTATGTTTCTATTGTAAGGGAAGTATATCACTCGAAAGAGAATGGACACAAAATATCTCATAACGTAGAAATATTCTCACCCGAGGAGCAGGTTAAAATCCAAGAATTCGTGAACTACCATCACATCAATGTAGACTGTTTTTCTCCCATAGTAACTAGAAACTTAGGAAGGATCCCTAAAGGTTTACTAACTATTATGTCAGATGTCAACATATTCAGAGTCACGGGTGAAATATGCGGGGAACCAAAATATTGATAAACATTCACTGATAAAATGCTAACATAAGCACCTTCATCTATTATAGTGTTAGGAATATTCCCACCAGAATCCTGCATGATGATTTTAAAAGGCACGTAAGAATGAAGACATGGTTCTTTCAAATGATTCAAATCAATAGAAATCATCTGATTGCTTGAAGGGGGTGCCATCATGACGGGCAGAGTGAGATCAATTGATCATGGAATTGGATCGATCACTTTGGATACACTCTTCAGAGGAAGAGTTGGATTGATCTATGCTGAAAAAGGATCAACCACTTGGGGAGCACTCTTTGGATTAAGAGTGGGGTTGAGAAATGATGGAACTAGATCAACCACTTTGGAATCACTCCTTATGGGAGGAGTGGGATTGATCGATGAATGAAATAGATCAACCACTTTGGGTCCACTCTTCAGATCAAGAGTGTGGATGATCGATGAGGAGACTGGATGAGCTCCTTGGGTTACTGGTTCAACTGAGGATGAAACTAGATTGACCACTTGATCAACTAGAATTACTAGGTATGGAATCAGATTGACCATTCCATCAACTAACGATGGGCTGAATTAGAGGTTAAATATTTTTCAAAAGATAAGAAGCCTCATCCATACGAGGGAAAAGGTGAGAGTGATGATCACCTTCACATAACCTACATGGAAATTTGATAGTTCTATTCTTCTTTCCAACCTTAATGTTATTATTTGATGGGGTGTCACCAACATGTCTAGCAGGGGCTGATGACATGGAAGACCACATTTCTAAGACCTTGGGAAGACAATGGAAATCCCTCATAAAGTGGTCACCCTTACAAATCCTGAAAGGGAATTTGGGTTTAGGATTCTTCGTTTTAGACTTGTCAACTTTATCAACACTCCCAGTACAATTAATGATAGTTGGTTACTCTGATCCAAAATGACCTGATGCAGTTGGAGGCTTGGTCTCTTTCTGATTCTTCTTCTTCTTATCCTTATATTTCTTCTTCTTTTTACCATCCTAGCTACTCACTTTAGAGTTTTTATTAAGCGAAGAAGGATAAAGGGAAGGATACTTGATGAGTGATAAGGTGAATGGTCGACATGATATTTATTTATGGGTTGCGTGCTTACATCCGAAGCATTAGGTACATTCTAAGTACTGCAAAAATTCGATATCACTAGAGTTGGGAACAACCAAATCGGTAACCCGATGGTCAGTCCCGGAAGAATCAGTGTGGCAATGCATGGAGTACCAATGTTTCCAAAATAAGGAAAGGAGAAAGGTTCCCTAAGAAAAGGGGTTCCTTCATTTATACTCCTAGGAACTGATGCCATTGACATTGACTCGACCTAAGGTCCACTAGGGAAAACAAATAGCACATGAAACAAATGTAAGAAGAAAAAAATCAAACAAACCTTCCCACAGTGAAGCAACTAGTTGGTGATGAAATCCAACATCACAATATCAATATATGAAGGGGTTGGGATAGATCGGGTGGATCAGTTATCTTGGTGACCTTCTTAATGGACTTACACATTGGTGCAAGTTCCAATACGGTTTTACCCATAGGTTTACCCTCCAAGGAGCCCAAGTGAGTTTGACCAACATCTGACCCAGGTATGGTGAATACTCCCCTTCACCATCACCTCATGTATTAACCCTACATATATAGGCCACTAAGGTTACCAACTCATAGTTAGCCTCAAGGAAGGTACAGTCGATAGTGAGGATCCAATGTATGGGAAGGATAACAAGTTCGAAATTCTTCAAGAGAACTGAAGAAAAGTGTACCGGAATACTATTGAGGACCATGAATGGATTTAGGATTCATGAAGCTCCAAGAACAAATGAAACTAACCATGGTTTCTTAGGAAGAACCCCCAATATACAATCTTTTCTCTACGTGGGTTAATCTTTGGAGGGGAAACCTTCACTTCTCTTTTGCACATGTCCCCGTGTTTAACCTCTATGTGAGAAGGGGATCCTGTCTATGCTTATACATAAAATTGGATTTACCGCTCCCTAGCACAAGATTCTATGTTTGTATGATGTCTTTGGAAAGTTATCCTCACAACTTATTCCAAATCCCTACACTTTAAGCTAATATAGGTGTGCTACCAGATAATATAAAGGTGTATGATTAATTTTATAAGCGCTTCATTTTAGGGTTGTTGTTTACTCAAGGGTGAAAAAGTGAAACTTTTGATTTTTTAGACTTGACTCCAAAAGAATGAAAAATAATGAGATGCAAATTTTTTTCTTCAATGAATCCTGCAGACAAGGTGGAGATGAGGTTTAACTTTGCTTAATAAAAACACCCAATTCCCAAATGAAATTTTCTAAATGCAGTCTACTACACTACCCAAAATAAATAATACAACTATCTTCTTTGCTTGATTATAATATATAAACAAAGTAGATGAAAATCCTTTAATGCTTCATTACATTCAATCAAAATGAAAGAATCGAATGCAAATACAAAATACATGAAGAAAAAAGGATTTCAAACAAAGCATGCACTCATAGGTTAACAAGAACTGAAATAAACAAGTATGATAACTCACTCAATCAAGGACTTGACAATCAATGAGCATTCAAGGAATACAATAAAGTTCAAAGAAGAATCCAAAAATTGATAGGGAGAAAGAGGAATCACTCAACTTTCTTGACAAAAAGAGAATAAAGAAAGAGAAATCAAAGCTAGGTTGTGGTAAGCATACAGTCTCAAATAATTCAAAGAGGAAATATTTGAAAAGTAACTTAATACCAACAAACCTTTGCAAACCTTTTCAATCAGTCAAATAACCAGACACTTTGCAAGATCCAGAGGAAACCAAGAAGAAAAAAGGTGAATGGATATCGCAATTTGGAAAAGGTTTCAAGCTCAAAAAAGACAACGAAAAGAGTTATAAGGAGCCATATCCTCAACCTAAACAAAGTCACAAGAAAAAGTATAGACTCTTGGAAAAATAAATGCCACAAAGGGCTGAGAAAAGCAGGGAAGATTCTCTTTGATATGCTAAAAGCAAGAGAGTAGTGCTCCCTAAAACAAAGATACAGAGTGTTATAGTGCTCCCGAAGAGAGCATTGAGGAGCATTGATCAAATAACCAACTCCCTAGTAGCCACTCTAGGGGAGCGCTAGTCCTGTAGATGCTTGAAAATATGCATAAAAAATAAAAAATTCAACAAAGACTAGCTTGGTAACTATGACTACTGCTTGATAAAATAGAGGGAAGAGGGAAGGCTAAGAAAACAATTAACCAAACAAGATCAAACTAGGAAAAGGTTCAAACGATACAAGGAAAGAAGAGACAATGTCTATCCCTAGTGGAGTCGCCAATTTATGTTACAAAAATATTCCCCTACCGACATGTGAACTTTCCCTAGGATTATAGACCCTTAATACTGAGAAACATGATACAGGTGCACACTAACATCCTTTTGAATTCAGTTCGATCAATTAGAAAGAGAGAAGGAGAAAGAGTGTGATGCACCTTGTTTCGAAGTTTATTGTTGCTTATTCCAATTTGAGCTTGATCTCCAAACTCCTTATTGCAAATTGATACCTGAATTAGAAAGAAAAGAGAAACAAAGAACTCTTACTCTACAAGATTATATCAAACAAATTCATCTACAAAGATTGAAGGAATAATAGAAAATAACATGGAAGAATAGAAGAGATTGAATGAAATAGTCCAAGTATATTCAAATGAGAACCCAAAGAGAATAATTGCATACCACGATTGATGCAGTTGTAACATCTTCCCTAAGATCCCCTCATCCATCCCTTGCATGACTCTATCAAGATCATAAGTTTGATATTTGAGATCTTCCTCCTCTTCACCTTGGAAGCCCTCAATATATAGACATGAGAGTCCCAACAACCATGAGAAAATGAGGGGTGTGGTTGACGATATGTCTCCTTGAGTGTTGGATCATATCCTAAAGTGAATCCAAACCATGAGGGTTGAACAAAAATAACTCAATCTCAAAGAGTTGGCCCATAGATTAAGGTGGGGGAGATCCCCCCTTCTCTCAACAATATCCACACTCCCCCCTGGTGAGAGACATAGCATTGATCCCAGATAAGATATCCCCTATATTTCTAGAGGGGGCACTATCTGTGCACCCAAATTATGGACAAGTGGGCACGTACTTTCATAATTTCTCAAAAAAAGGTCAAAAATGCCAAGGAAAAAGTGTGTTTTGACCTAGAAAAATTAGGGGTCACAACACCTCCTCTGATATGAATTAAGGGTCATGAAAAATTGTTTTAATGTAATCAAGGGGTCGCAACACCTCACAAAGTGAATGTGACACATGAGAATTTTCATATGACACTTGGAACAATGAATGTGACATTTACTGAGGTGCATACATCACTTTGCGACATTTGCAACACATAGGGTGCAAAACACAAATGTGGTATTTTTATGTGTAACACCCACCTATGAAAAAGATATGCAATGCATTGTGTATGGATGTCAATAGTGGAATAATCACATTATGGGGAAGAAAATGATCATCCAAAATGATCAAAGTCCTTTGCAATTCATTCAAATGCAAAGAATGTTATAGAATGATCACCATTTGAAGTGGTCCATGTATCTACAACAATTCCACTTGAATATCAAGTACAAGAATGGAAACACCAACCATGTCACAGATTACCTCAATCGAACCTAGATGGATGTGCTAACCACAATTCTTAACTCATGTGGACATGACACATGCAGATGGACAAAATTATACAATTATCAATTTGACTTTACTACTATTTATCAGACATTGCACACAGGAAAAATAGTTCCATACTTTCATCTTTAGTATGGATTGTTATGCCATATGATCCATATATGTGTTCCTTCAAGCGATCATGTAAAGATGATATTGGAAGATCATTATAGTTGGGAAAAATGACATTTTTGTGTAGAAAAGACAGTGGTAGTACTGCAAAAGTATTTTATTGGTTGAAGCTTCAACTAGATGTTCACAAGTACATCAAATCCTACACTTCCTACACCATTTCCAAGCTCGTGATCAAGAAACAAGGGATATACACGCCTCTTCCTATAAGGAATAATCCTTGGGATTCCATATTCATGGAATACATGTCCATTTTTCCTCGAACAATCATGGGAATGACTATGTCTTCACGGTCGTTGATCAATTCTCGAAGATGGTAGTTTTGTCACCCTACAAGAAGAGCATCACATTCAAGGCCACCACCAAGCTCTTATTTACATATGTTTGGGTTCATTTTGGGCTCCCACAAAATATTATCTATGATCGATATAGTAGGTTCCTGAGCACTTTTTGGTCCATCCTATGGTCGATCATGGACACCAAGATGACCAAATCGACTTCCTTCCACCCACAAACTGATGGAAAAATAGAGGTAGTCAACTTGGTGATTTTCCATATCCTCGGGATTTATAATTCCAAACATCCATGCACATGGGATGGAAGTATTGCGTATGTTCAACATAGCTACAACAGATCCCTCCACATCTCTATTGGACACAACCCTTTTCAAGTATTCTTGGGGTTCCAACCATTGGCCCCCATTGACATAGTTCTTCCCATTGCATCCACATAGGGATATTCCTCCAATTATTAGACCGAGGTTTATTGAGAAACAAAAATTGTTGAGAAAATCGAGTGCATCCAAATAAGAATTCATGATATTGTGTAGAAATCCAATGCCAAGTACAAGCAGCGCCATAATCAACATCGAGTACCACACAAATTTTAGGTGGGAGATAAGGTGTGGTTTTATTTGTAGAAAGAATGCCTAAGAGGACCCCATCATAAGATACAACCACTCCTATACAATCCTTACACAATCACCAAGGTTTTGGGTGAGAACTCTTTTGAATTAAGTATTCCTCCTTTCCTTGGCTTGCACCCAATATTTAATTTGGAATTGCTTTGACCATATTTTCCACCTCTCCTAGACACTTCAGACGTGGTTGGGTAGTTCGCCCCTATAGAGATCAATACAGCCTACATGAAACAAGTGATATTTGATTGCATCATGGAAACCAAGACAAAGGACACTCGCTAGTATAACATCCAACTCTATCGGGTTGTCAAAGCAGGGCAGTTTCTTCATCATGGAAAATGACTCACTAGGAGTCAGATTCAACAAAATTTTCCCCATCTAATGAAAGAAATGTATGCAATGGATAGCATTTCTTCCTGAGGGGGGATGAATGATCCATATGGAAATTTGTGTCCATCCACCTATTCCACCGGTTCAAACTAATTTTCCATCCTGGCATATTTTCTACAGTTTTTCGGGTCCCAAATTCCTGGGGTTGTTTTCTAAGTTTGTTGAACCTGGTTTGTTTGTGCTACTTACACATGTTTATGAAAACAATATATTATAGAATGAGAGTTTTGGTCACCTGAAATTCATGTACATGCAACAATTTAGCAAAAAAGGGATGGTCACTGTAGCACACCTTTTCTACTACTAAGGCTTAATTGCTATTAAGAGAAGATTATGACACCATTCTATAAATAACTCATACATGTATTATATGATGCACATGCATTCAAAAAATAAACACATTTAATTTCAGAGTAAAACATATTATTTACTGCTATAATTATCAATCCATAGCGTTACATATTAATTCATATACACAACAGAAATCATGATAACATAAGCAGCACAGTCCTACAAAACATGATTAAGGCATAATCGGATACTTATCTTTTAACAGTGGTAGATTCCACCAACCAAGTACCGGCCTTCCACGAACCTCCCAGCCTTAGACCGCACTGCTCATCAGCTCAGCAATGGGCCACCCCCGAGCTGGGACTAAGCTCCATCCCAAGGCAAGGAATTCTAGGCTAGGCTGAGGTTACAGGGGAAACAACACATAAAATCTGGAAGGATTCTTCCCAGGATGCCATCTTACACCCACTACTACCAGACTCTCATTCCCCACATGCCTATTCCACCCAGGAGTATACACCTTCACAAGCACAGTCCATCGGTGCTAATCTCCCTCTGTGGGTCTCGACAACAATCCATATCAGGAAGTCTTAGAGCCTGAAGCTGGTGCTAGACACTCTCTGGAAGAAACCTCTTCCAACAACATCCACCTCCCTCACCTAGAGAGAGAACACACATAGGCTCAATCACAACTCACACTGGCCATCAAGCCACATACAGTCCAGCTCTGCATGGTCACCATAACCAACTAGAATACAAACACAATCTCTCAAACAGGCTCAACAATGGTGGAATGGTTCATGTCACGACTTCGGAACAGAGCCTCCATGCATAGGTTCGATCAATCGGACAGAGGATGTGCACGGACTATCAAGACAACACGGTATTCTCGACTCTCAGGAATGCTCAAGGTATCCTTGCAATGGTTGGGTCGGTCATCCTGTTTAGCGCTCCCTACCCACTCAGGTAGTCCGGTGGAATGGAAGAGATAGATATCTCATGGCTCATCTCGACTGTTTTATTTGCATGCACCAGGGTGGACACTTGTCACCCTTGGAACCGCATGTGTTCCATTAGCATGCATCCCTTTTGAATTATTTCCCTTGCCAGGAACTTAGGATAAAAGTAAAACATAAAATGCACATGTTCTTTTTGGAATAATATTAAATATTATTATTCCCAGGCTTAAGCCCCCTAGGCCAAATGCTTAGCCCCTTTTTCCCACCTTCCAGCCCACTCTATGGATTCTTAGTCTCCCTTGACTCATTCATCGTGGTTGGTCTGCACATGGCAGTGTTTATATTTTATTGATTGTTCTTCATAATTACATATACAACAGCAGGCTCTTGGCCTTCAACACTCAAGCTCCCTGGCCTAGAAAGCACATAAGCCTCCAGCTTATAAAAAACTTGGCTCACCATCCTATAAAACATAATTACAATTCCTTTCAAAACATGGTTTACAACAGGGATCGGCCTTGGGAACACTACAATCCCCCTCCCCTTATTTCCGCATTGTCCTCAGTGCAACTCACACTATCTCTGCAAGTCTTTCAAAATTTTCAAAAAGATGTCGGTACTCTGCCCACATAACCTCTTCATACTCCCATGTTGCGTCCTCAGGACCGTACCAGGTCCACTAGACCTTTACAATCTCTATGGCTCGATTCTGAAGCTGTTTGCTTTTCCTGTCCAATATGCGCACATGATGCACTTGCAAGACACCTTCTGGTTCCACCTGAATCACATTCCAATCGATAACATGATTAGCATCAGGTACATATTTCTTAAGCAGTGAAACATGAAACACATTATGTACATTCATAGATGCAGGCAATGCAAGCATGTATGCAACCAGCCCAATCCTTTCCAGGATCTCAAATGGCCCACAAAATCTTGCTGCCAACTTGGTGCAACTTCCCAGTTTCAGGGAACTCCTGTTAGTTTTCACTTTCAGGAAAACATGGTCACCCACTTTGAATTCTCTATGGGTTATGTTACTATCAGCGTAAATTTTTTGCCTGTCCTGGGAAGCTTTTAGATTATGTTTAATTCTTATCATTTGGTCTTCCATCTCCTTGAGTAGCTCAGGCCCAACTACTACTCTGTGAGTTGGATTATCCCAGCTCACTGGAGTGTTGCACTTTCTTCCATAAAGCGCTTTGAATGGGCTCATCTTCAATGATGCATGATACCATTATTGTAGGCGAATTCTACCAAATGCAGGTAGTCTTCCCACCTTGATGGTTTATCCATCACATACATTCTCACCATGTCTTCTATTACTCTGTTCAATCTCTCTATCTATCCATCAGACTCGGGATGATACGCTGTACTAAAGTTCAGATTCGTTCTGAATCCTTTGAACAATCCTTTCCAAAAATTTGAAGTGAATTTCGGGTCCCTATCAGACACAATTGTCTTAGGAATTTCGTGCAAGCATGCAACTTCTTTTAAAAATATATCAACAACATCAACTGCCCTGTGGGTGGTTTTCAGTGGAATAAAATGGGCGGCTTTAGTAATCTTTTCCACCACCACCATGATTGAATCATGCTGATTTCTTGTTCTAGGTAGTCCGGTGATAAAATCCATTGTTACCACATCCCATTTCCATTTAGGAATAGGTAAAGGCTGCAGCAACCCTGCTGGGTGCCTATGCTCAGCCTTAACCTTCTGGCACTCCATACATCTGGCGATGTATTCATCGATTTTTTTTTTCAAACCCAGCCAAAAATAATGGCCTTTGACTGCTGCCATAGTCTTCTGATAACCAGGATGTACAACATAAGCCACGTTATGTATCTCCTTTAGAATTGCCAACCTCAATTCTCAGACATTGGGTACATACACTCTGTTTTTATACAGAAGTAAACCATCAGTTCCCAAGGTGTAACTTTCCTTAGTCTATGGTCTCTCACGCTGTTGTAGCTTTGCTACGAGACTTTTTTACTGCAAATCAGTATTTGTAACTTCACAAATTCTGTCTTTCATCTCAGTTCGGTACATGCTAATGGCTGTAGCATGTAATTCGTGCACTTTTCTGCTAAGTGCGTCAACCACCTTATTTTGTTTCCCTTTGATACACTTGATATCAAAGTCATATATGCACAGAAACTCCAACCATCTGATTTGCCTTGCTTTAAGGTCGGCTGATCAAATAAATACTTCAAACCATTATGGTCTGTTCTCAACTCAAATCTCTTTCCCATGAGGTAATGTCTCCATTTCCTCAAGGCGTGGATGATTGCTGCCATCTCTAAATCATGAGTGGCATAATTCTTCTCATGCTCCTTCAACTTTCGGGATTCATAGCAGACTAAAAATCCCTCTTGGATGAAAAATCCTCACAACCCCTCCTTACTCGCATCTGTGCACACTACGTAATCCTTATTTGGGTCTACAATCTTCAGGATTGGAGCACTAGTTAGCAGTTGCTTCAATCGCTGGAAGATGCTCTCACATTCTTCAGTCCACTAGAACTTCTTCTCCTTCCTTTGCAAGGAAGTGATAGAATGAGCTATCTTTGAGAATCTGGCTATGAACCTCCTATAGTAGCCCACCAGACCCATAGAAGATCTAACTTCTGCCACATTCCTTGGCATTGGCCATTCTTGAATGGCCTGTACTTTCTCAAGATCCACAACGATCCCTTCCTTTGATATAATGTGCCCCAAGTAATGGATTTGCCTTTGATAAAAAGAGCACTTGCTCAGTTTTGTGTACAGCTGGCGTTCTCTCAACACCAGCAACACCATTCTCAGGTGTTTCTCATGTTATTCCTCTGTCTTGGAATACACCAAGACATCATCCAGGAAGACTATGACAAACTTGTCCAAATAATCTTTGACTACTCCATTCATTAAGCACATGAAAACAACAGGTGCATTTGTCAGTCCAAACGACACCACTGTGAATTCATAATGACCGTACCTTGTTCTAAAGGCGG